>JAOPJM010001291.1:9530434-9547386 GCA_027124095.1 Muusoctopus leioderma
GGAACCCTTATGTAGTCGCTCGAGCTGCTAGAAATAGCAACCAAATTCCCTCAAATCACACCCTGCTATCTTAAAAAGGAAGGACGCATTGACCAATGTAGTCCTAGATATACAAAAAGAGTGGATGGTTACAGCTGGAACATCTTTGATCATAGGTCTGCTCAATCAGGGCTGAACTGGAGCTAAACAACAACATTCTATCATACATAGATATTATAATCCCATCCACATGCAATGCATATTAGTTTCAGTGACATGCAAATGCTGACCCGGAAAATTAGTTTCATGAACATAGAGAAAAAGTTACTCTGAACAACCTCAGCACTTCTTTACAAATAATGTACATGTTGTCCTCAGTGTACCATGCTAGATGCCCACCCACACATTAAAATACTTGACGTCACACATATTGTACAAAGAAAATAGGAAATAAAAGAAAACAAAAGGGCTAAATACCTGATACACAATGTTACAGCATTATGAAAGTGTATGAGGTTTATATATAGAGATCAGATTTAGTATGGATGAACTCCTCCCAATCTATATAATATACAGACTATACAATATAGCATAACCAGTAAACATTCTAAAACAATACTCCTACACTATACCTGGCTGTGCACACACCTCTTCATAGTTAAACAACTGCTTAGTTAATAGGCATCTTTTAGTCTTGAAAGACTATGAATTGAACTCGGGAGTGTACTCTCATGGTATAGAACAGGACAGAACAGTATGAAGGATTGGCTGCTGCCTATGCAGCAGGTCCCTTCTCTGCAATGTTGGTGCAGTCCAAAGGAAGGGCAAGTATGAATACAACTTGGCAGCAATGTTGCCACAAGAATTGTTAGATTGATGTTGTTTAGCTCCAGAACCGCCCTGGTCAAGTAGACCTATAATTAAAGATATGTCAGCCTTGATCATCCCTTTTTTTTTTCTTTTTTTTTCCAAGACACTGTTTCTATGACCACACTATCCAATGTGCCCTTCCATTTTTTAAGATCATAGGAAAATTTAGCTGTCATTTTTATCAAGTCAAGCAACCTCTTGAAGTTTCATCATTGCTAGATTGATTTTGGGAACAGTGCTGGACTACTTTAGATTTAGGAAATAAACCTTCTTTTCATTAATCAGTACCACAGTCTTTATCCTATGATAAATTGAGCCAATATGTTTGGGGGACTCCAGTTTGAGGCTATTTATTAAAATTGTGTCTCTAGACTCATGAGGTGTTGAGCTCATTACTACAAGCTAACGAACTACATGTCAATTTTAGAGGGCTACCATTACTTACAATATCAAATTGTTCTTACCCTACAGTACCTATTTTCAGCTAGGTGGACTAGACTATCTAAGAGTTGATGTTAGTAACATGTATGAACTCCTGCACTCTCAGTAGCTGTTGACATTCTCATTAAACAACTCCTACAAAAATATTGACTAAATATTAACCTAACATAATCAAACTGCCCTTCCAGTGCATGAAAGTTCTACGGTAGTGAAGTTCTGTATATTACTATAAAGTCTTCCAGAGACTGTTTAAATTTCTCGTTTAATGTATTATGAATCTTAGCTTTACATATAGCTTTCCCTAGCTTTTGTTTTAAATTATCTGGAGTTTTTAGAATCCATTTACTCTTGCTATCAGATTTGAAAGATACAGCTGTCAGTACCAGATAACTTCATTACATTTCATAATTTTGTTATAGTTGGCTACACTCAGCCAGCTGTTATTGAACAGTCCAATGGCATGGAAGTAGTCAATCAAATGTTTAGCATGGCCTGCAGTTCTAACATATCAGATATCCCATGGTTTTGTCTAACTGGAAACTATGCTGCTGCACATGCTGAGATTGTTTGTCTGAGATGTCGTCGGCCATTCAAGGTTGGGTGCATCCCATTTGCTGCTATTTTAGAATGTGTGTGTGTGGTTGATTGTTCTTTGTATCTGTTATGTTCAAAAGGGGGCTAAGTAAAGCATAAATGGTACTCATTTTTACAGTTCAATTTCAGCAATATTCCTTTCCTAAATAAACAATGCAATGGCAGTATTTGATTTCATGACTTTTATGTCTACAGTCCAGTATTCTATCTATTTATGTACTATCTCATCATTTTGTTTGTGTCTTATGTTGTTGTCTGCACTATTATTAATAGTTGTGGATACACATTGGAAGCTATCTAAATCATATATATATATATATATAACAGCCCATAAATGTATGTGCCTATGTAGAGGTATGTATAAATATATGTAGTAACATGTATGTAGTAAAATAGTACAATCTGAGAAAACTATTGATGTTCTGCGTTGGCAAAAAGTAATACAAATAATAAAACTGGAATAAATTTTATACCATGAGGAAGAAGTCTGTTTTAGACACTTACACTTCTATATGTTCTCTCTTAGAAGAAGGATGTGTCTATGTAGAGTTGACCTTAAATGTATGTATCTATGTAGGGGTTGACCATAAATGTATATATCTATGTAGGGTTGACCATATGTAGGGTTCACCATAAATGTTTGTGTCTATATAGGGGTTGACCACAAACGTATGTATCTATGTAGGGGTTGACCATACATGTATGTCTATGTAGGGTTGACCATAGATGTATGTATCTATGTAGGGTTGACCGTAAATGTGTGTCTATGTAGGGTTGACCGTAAATGTGTGTCTATGTAGGGTTAACCGTAAATGTGTCTGTGTAGGGGTTGACCATAGATGTGTCTGTGTAGGAGTTGACCCTAAATGTATGCGTCTATGTAGGAGTTGACCTTAAATGTATGTGTCTATGTAGGGGTTGACCATGAATGTATGCGTCTGACCATGAATGTATGTGTCGGACCATGACTGTGTGTCTAACCATAAATATATGTGTCGAAGTAGGGTTGACTGAATGTATGTGTAGAGTTAACCGTAAATGTGTCTATGTAGGGTTGACCGTAGATGTGCATGTCTATGTTGGGTTAACTATAAATGTATGTGTATATGACGGGTTTGGCAATTCTTAATTATTGAATTTCTAAAACTAATTGTTCTCAAATGATTGGTGTCTTTATCCCTGGTTTCAGTTAGCATTTATAATATACTCTGTGTAAGCTATTAGTTCAGTCTCCATATCTGTGAAATATGTGGTACAAATATTTGTTCACTGTGTACCCAGTACTCAAGTACATGCTATTCTTCCTCGCCATGTACTAGAAGTTTTCATTGTAAAACTGTCTGATGTAAGAAAGTGTAAAAAGCAGGTATTATCGAGTGTACCTATTGAAGCAGAAAGGTATTCATATCAGAGGTCCTTGTGGCATCAAAAGATTAACAATATCAATTAATTATGTTGAAGCTAGTTCTGGTGTTCTCTGTTGTCTTGGTGTATAGAAGTGGAAAACAAAACAAGTGAACTGTGGAATACTATAAATAAAGTAAACAGGGAAGAATTGAACAGAGACTAGAAGAAAAAAGAGTAAAAAACAAAAAATACCTAGAGACTATGTATGATTGTGGCTATGTATTTAGAAAGTTGAACAGGCAAAATTCCTGACTGTATTAAAGAGGTAGGATAAAAGGAGTGAAGTATTTAGGTTAACAAGTAATAAGAATAAACTAGAATGTCAAGTGTGTATGTGTGTGTGTGTCTCTGTCAGTGTATGAGTGTGGTGCATATACTGGCTTTCAGTGACAACCAGAAAAAAGTAAAACGTGTGAGAGTATTACTATGTACGAATGGCTGTTAAATAGCAAGATTCTATTCCATGTTGTTTTCATTGAAAAGAATAACCCTGCAAAAATGAGAACATGAATGAGCAAAACTGGAAGAAGATAATAAGTCGTGATATATCCTGTTCATTGTAGTATATAGTTTAGTTACACTCTTAGTTAAGTATATGCTTATCTTATAATAACGATGCCATAAATAGTGTCTGAAACTTGTTAGACAACATAAAATGGCTACTGTTGTAAGGGTAATCTGTAGACATTTTTAAAATACAGGTAAGCCTCAATTAGTACGAATAATTAATCCTATCAAAAAACTCGTACTAATTGAATTTGTACTATTCAAATTTATTATAGCATATGAAATATATTAATTCGTTCCAACCCAATGAAGATGTGCAACAAAAATTTTAAGAAACCGTTGTCGGCACTTATCGTTTCCCCGGCCCCCATGAAAGTTCCTTTGAGTTCAGGAGGTGCTCCATCAGGCATGACCAACCTGGGTCTAAACAACTACAAACCGACAAGAGAGCCTCTGAGCGATCACTCAAACTGCTAAAAATATCAGTAAAACCTCCTTGAAATCATGTACTCTATCGTTTTAAAACAGGATTTGTTCATCTCACATTACCCGATGACTTGTCAGATAACATGAGACGAACAAATATTAATTTTCACGCAGAAAAAAAAAAGAGAGAAAAAATTTGTACTAAATTGAATTTAGTCTTGTATTAAATGAAAAATGGTATTATTTTATAATTCGCACTAAATCGAAATTCGTATTATTCAAATTCATACTAACTGAGGCTTGGAAGTAATGCCAGCTAATAAGCCTTGGTCACTAAAGTTATATATAAAATATGTGAATGGAATTAATTGATTGTATTCCCCTCTACTTTCCATTATAAATCCTTGTTTTACATGCTAGAACAGAAAACATGCTTTTCAAATGGGTAACTAGGTGGAAAATATAAAATTAGTTGTGGATTAATAATGTCCAATATAATATATTAAGATATTTTTATTTTCTCTACACAGAAATGCAATCAACTAGAAATCAAATAATGAACACGTATGTGTATGTGTGTAGTTTTTGTATCGGCTATTAATAGAATACATTCTAGTCGGTAATTGAAATAGATTCACAACACAGAAAACTTTCGATTAAAAAATGTGTAAATCATTTGCCAGAAATTGTTTTAGGCTTGGAAACCTACTTCATAGAGCTCTAAAAAGAAAATAAGACTAATTTAAACTATTTCAAAGATACACCAAGCAAAATTGACTAATTTACTGTTGTTGCCATGGATATCTAAATGTATGTAATTTGTTATGAAGTGGATTTTTCTGTTTTTTTGTTTTTTATTGTTATATGTATTAGAAGTGAAATGGGCGTATATGGTACAAGACTGACTCAGGTCTTGAGTTCAGAATTACTACAGGTGTTGTCTATTTGAGAAATATACTTATTTTATGCACCTTAGTTCTCATGGCTTTTGAGAATAGGTACTAGATCATCTAGGAATGTTACCTGAAATAGACCAGTGTGCTATCTAATCCACACCAAGAAGCTAGATGGAAGCACCAGCCCATTTATCTCTCCAGTTCACGCTAAGAAACTGCAGTTAAGCACCAGCCTATAAAAGCCTCTTGGGCTTACTAGACATGTACTTCTTTGTTTTGTGTGTGTGTGATAGAAGAACCAATTTTACAGCATGTAATGAGTCTCTCATTAATCATTAGAAACATCTTATCACACAGTATGATGATCAAGATGATACTTTTGATGATAAATTTGAGGTGAAAACATGTCGTTCAGAACTCTTGCTGACAGAAATTGCCAGTCAATAAGTATTAAGCAGATGGTGTTTTGAGCTAGACTACTTAATACTTATTACATTGTTTAATAAGACCTTGTCATTTATTTGAAGCATTGTCATTTCAGTATAGCAGTAGGAAAGTAATTAAAACCACATAGCAATGTAAAGTTAGAGAAAAATAGATTTATTGAATATTTCAGCTGTAATTAGCTCTAATTGGGAACTGAAATATTTGAAATGGAAAGTAAAACTGTAAATAACATAAAAACAGTCTGTATCTTTCCTGGAACAAGTTTATAGAGATGTCATCAACATGAAAACAGTTATGGCATATGCAGATATACACAGTGTGGAATGGATGTGTGGACTGTGATATTCAAATCATGCAATAAACTGTTAATAGTCAGGAACCTTATAGTGATTGTTAATTTGTGGTTGCAGATGTCTAATAAGAATTGCTTCTATAATTCGTAAGTTACCACTATTTCTATCAAAGGCCTTGATGGAAACTGTAAATTCTGTATTCTGGTAACTGTTGAGATGACTTTCTGTAGACAAGGCTGCCATATTCTTATGCTGCTACCTATGTAAGATTTGTTGCATTTTATGTTTTTAATACGCTACAATATTCAATCTCTAAAGCATTTGTTGGCATTTCCAATTGTCCAGTTTACCAGTGTATATATACAGACCATTTGGGGGATGGGTAACTTCTTAGATATTATTGTATTTTGGAAGGGTCATACTGCCAATAAAAACACAAGCACTGCTTATGTTTCCCTTCAGTTTTATTACCAATCAATTAGATAATTGATTAATCGAGTAGTCTGTCACAGTCTGTGACCTTATCAATGACTATGTGTCCCTCAAGCACCTCCTTCTCATCACTTATTGCATGTTTACTGTTCATCTCCCAGGTCTTGTGGCAGTATGACTCTCCCAAAATACAATAACATCTGTTTCAACACACGATTTCACATTAAGAATCTTGAAAAACAAATACAAAAACGACGTAACTTCTTAGAGGTCTGAAATAAGCCCTTTTCTCCATACAGCAGATCTAATCACATTGTTAGCAGATTCACTTAAGTGAGGTATCTCAAAGTAGCTGTTGTTCTGGTGAAGTGGAGTCTTTTTATCCTAGTGAAGTGGTCTTTTTATCCTACTTTTCACTCTTTTTTTTAGCCGTGTTCTAACAAAGGCCTCCGGGTATCCATTATGTCTCTTAATAGTGATGATCTTATTTTTTATTTTGTTACATTTATTTTTGGTATGATTGATCTTGTTAGTTTATGATGATTTGTCACTGGTTGGCAAGGCTAATTTGAAATAGGTTAACAAACCATTCTGTAAAAGTTGGTAAATATGTTTGTTTGTTATAGAGGAGCAAAAGGAATAGCAATTCTTCTGGATGTTTGATGCTGAAACTAATGTGCTCATTTGTATAATTGAACATCATGAAAATATTGCATGCTTCTTTGTAAGAGGATGTTAGTATGAGAATATACACTGCTTAAAGCTGATGTTGTGTCTTTTTATGTCCTGTAACTTAGCTGTTTAATAAATAGAGATCGACTAAATAAGTACCAGACTGAAGTAAGTACTAGGCTCAATATGATCAACTATACCCTTGAAGGCAGTGTCCCAGCATGGCTGCTGCAGTCTGATGGCTGACACCAGTAAAATAATAAAATATCTCATAAAGAAGGTACAGTGGTGATATCTACTGAGTACTTTGTATTCCAGTGTGTTCATATGAGATCACTAGTAACCTGATATGCTCAAACCCATCATAAGCTCGCAACTTCATTGCATATACACGTCTGTCAAAACAGATGTATTGTTCACGATTATCGGTAACAATTTGTAAGTATCCAACATAAACTATTTGTCTTGCAGTAACATGGACTGATGAGGTGTCTGATGACACAATCCCTGTTGCTGGAAGAGAAATAGTCTATCAGTGTCTACATGAAGTTGGGTTTCTATCTGACAAAGTTAAACTGACACAGTCCATGTTACTGGAACAGAAATGGTCTACCAAGATGTCTACAGAACGTTGAGCTGGTGCAGATGTATATGAAAAAAATGTCACCCTGAGTGAAAGCATACTAGTTATACATAGCAACAATCAACTAACTTATGCAGCCTGGTGATACCATTGTTAGCAATATCGGTGTGTCCTGGAAAGGCCTGCAATAAGTATCTAAGAAGCATGGATATGTTGGACATGGGGACTTTCAATACAATGGATTTAATTTTTAATTTAGGTCCAAATTAGTGGGTTTGGTTAGGTGGTAAGATGTGGGGAATCTGTTATCCTGCTGAGGATGCTGGTCTTCATTTTTGGCAGAATCCCTTTTGTATATCCACAAAATTTTTCAGTTTAAGATTAGAGCTTGTTAAAACCCAAATATTGAATAAATCTAGTTTGTTCCAGTTCTGTGTTGTTAAGTGACACTTTTTTTACTGTCCTATTTCTATATATTGCTAATGACCTTGAGAAAGGTGTAACGAATACATACATCTTTCCTTTCCCCCTGTAAAACCAAGATTTTGTGCTTAAGAAATAAATCTATAAAATAATATTTCTGTGATACTCAGTTCAAATTTTGCCAAGTTTAACACAGCTTTTAAGACAGTAGGGTGTGATTGAAGGAAGATTTGGCTGCTATATGTAGCAGGGTTAGGCAGCCACATAGAGGCTCCTTCATTGGTTCAATACAAAAAGTATTGCACAGGGTGAGAGTAACTTAGGCTTTTTATTATTTTTTTTGCATTCTAAGCACACTGCTTTAAACATACAGCTACTACAGTAGAGATTTACATAACATTACTATTTAGAAATTTACTATGTTATCTTTGTAGTCCAGTTAATGAAGGTGAAATATCTATTATATCTGTATTAGTAATGACAATTTATTGGTAACAACTTAATATTGAAGAAATTATGGCTTTATACATAGGAAGGAATCAATGCTAAAGAAATTATTTCTTAAACTCCTTTACTTGAATTCAAGAACATTTGAAAGCCTATTAACTCACTCTTGGTTTGCCATAATATAAGCTTCTTTGTGCTAAGAAGAAACAACCTTATTTAGATATAAATGCTTATCAGTAAAGCTGAAAAAAAAAAATGAGGTTGCTTAGCCAAGTTGAAGTTTTATATTTCTATTCTATCAGTTATTGAAGTGCTGACAAGGGTGATAGTTGAATGTATTACTTTAGATTACTTAATTAGTGATAACTAGTTAGAAAATTGGTAGTCTATCGATAAGGTGTTTGGGTGTATATTATTATATTCTTGTATTTGAAGCAAACCGTTTGTCTTTATTCTTTGATGTTGAAAGTTGTTTTCACCTTTACTCTTTTCAGGAATTTATTCCGTCGCAGCAAGGACACTACAAATATTGTTCCAGCCGAAAGTGAACCCGGCTGGAAATTGTTTGGACGGATTCCTCCAAAAGAGTCAACGCCTAAAAATCCGTGGCAAATTTCGGATGAGTACCATGCTAAACAGAAGGCCAGCCAAATGGTGGCAGCACGAGCCCGAAAGGACATTGAAGTAATGTCCACCACTGCATTAATCTTAGAAAATCGCCCTGGGTAAGTTTTCTCTTCTTTTTTATTTTGTATGATTTTTACATTTATCAAAAGTGTATATAAAAATTATAGAAATGGGATGATTGGCTTACATAAAGAAAAATACATAGAATCACACAAATTTTTGATGTAGTTTGCTGTTATAAGTTATCTACTTTTGGACAGTGGTGTTTAGTAAAGGTGGTAGACACTTTGTTATTTAGCAATTATTGTTTCATATCTGAGTTTAACCCTTTCATTACCATAATTCTAATGAAATACACTGCCTATGATTTTCAATTAATTGGGAAAATAATCAAGAATTTGGAGGGATTTACTAAAATAATTAACTTTCTCATTAAGTTGGTATTTAGAACATACCTTAAATAGTTCTTGCATAAAATTATAATGGAAGGTTTAAATGAAAAATATGAACACTTTAAAACAAATAGTCCTTTTTATTATAGAACCAGGGGTAGTTTCAGGTAGGTTGGTATCAAAAAGGTTAAGTCTCACTAAATTCAACTTTGCCATTCATCTGTCCAATATTAATAAAATGAGTATTAGCAATAAACTAATTCAAATGTATCAACTCTATTTCTTCTGTTCCATTAAAAATATTTTCTGAATTCTAAAAAAATGTTTTCTTTTTTTTAATATATATATATATATATATATATATAAAATACTGCATTTTTGTTCAATATTTTTGTTTTTGCATTAATCCAATGTTTTTTTTCTTTCAAAACATAGTTTTCTATTAATGTCCTTTTTATTAACCAAAATTAATGTGTGTTTCTATATCCATATTTATATATCAAACCCAAATATAAATCTTCTTTCAGTTATGAAACTTTAGTGCAATGCCTGTTAATGGTACAAAAATGCTTTTGTACCCTACTTATTATCAATATTTGGATATTACTATGAATAAGTTATATAAAAACATTGTTAGAGAAAATACATACTTTATTACAAAAATAGATAGAATGGGGGAATATTTTTTTTTTTTTTAAGTTAATCTGAGGAGTATGTGTGGAATGCATGGAAGGTGATGCCATCTGTACAAGAGGATGTTTGGTTAGTGGTAATATCATGTAAGTTATGAACAGAAGGGGAAATATAGAGGGAGTGTATTGAACCCTAATATATACCAGAATCAATAGCGCAGGGAGTCTCAGGAAGAGCTCTGTCAACAAATGCTGCAATTAAAAAGCTTAAGAGGATTCTTCTGATCTTAACATCTAAAATTTACTTATTAATCTCGCGAGCCAACAAGGGAGCCTCAACGTGGTCACTTGATTTGCTAGAAATAGCAGCCAAATTTCCCTCAAATCACAGCCCCACCATCTTAAAAAAAGAAGAGGACACATTAAATAATGTAGTCCTTCCTAGCTACCCACAAAAAGACAGTATGGTCATGGCTGGATCAGGGTTGACTTGGGGCCAAACAACAACAACTTATTAACCTGTTCTTTCCATTCATTTGTTCATTCACCAGAAGCAAATACAATTTGTTTAAGCCTAACAATTCCTTGTATCTGAAAGAAATACTCTGTTTATTGATCAAATGCAGTATAGTACACAAATACATGGCAGTGTGAACAACATCTTTTGTAAGAAGGTATATTTCCTAACAGTATTGTTTTGAACATTGTACATTGACATTATTCAAAGACTTGATAACACCTAAATTAATTTTGTCTACTATCATCTCAAGGAGTTTTTTTTTTAATTCATCACATCTCCTGTATTACATCAATGGTGGCTATTTGCTCTTGTTTTGTCATCTCTCTTTCATGCACACACACTCTCTCTCTCTCTATTCTTTCTCACTCCTCTCTCTCTCTCACTCATTTGCACTCTCATTTCAATCTCACTTATCTCCTCTCTCTCTCTCTCTCTCACATACAGATGATCATAAATTTCCCATCCCCACCTCATCTAAAAAAAGAATTATATAATTTTACCATAATCACAAGTATATAGGTAGCATGAATTGCTACTATTAAAGCTCTTTGTTGCTTACAAACAACATTATGTATTGATCTTCCAATTTAAACTAATATAGGTCATGGACTAAACTCTTAATGTGGCTAGCATGTAGCATTCAGAGTCGAGGAAGCCCAGTTGAGAATATTGATTGCAGTTAGCACATTGGTCAGGTTAGGAGCAATACCTTGTGACCAGTTAATTCCTCAAAGACAGAGCTAATGTATAAAGGAATTACAGGCTAGATTTACTACAACAAAAATACGAGTAGTGATTGTATTTGATCCTCTGTTATGTTTGTTGTTTAGTGTATTACATAATTAATCAAAGGAGTACTTAAGTATTTGATACTCTTTCCTTTAGATGAAAACTCCATAAATAATTTGAAAATTTAAATACAGAAAAAAATATGACTGCAAATAGATTCTTTATTTCTCCCCTCCCCCCTTTTTTTTTCAAGTAGTTTGAAAGCTTGCATTGGTATTTCAACTCTTCCAAATCCATTCCCTCTCAGTTGTTGGCCAAAGGTAACCGTTCTTGAAATTCTTGTTTCCTTAGTCCACTTCTGAGCATAACCATAGTGATGGCTCGTAATTGCATATAATCATGATAACAATAATTGAGCCACTGTGGAAACAACTAATATAATGAGGAAGCCTATATGTGATCGCTCAGCCAGCTAGAAATAGCAGCTAAATTTCCATATCACACCCTACCGTCTTAAAAAATATAAGGACACATTGGATAATGTAGTACTAGATACATTATGCCTAAAAAAAGAACATGCTGGTGGATCAGGGCTGACCTGTGGTTAAACAACAACAACATCTAAGATAGAAAGGAGTCATAAAGAATCAATAACTGCACTTCCATCATGTTTACCTGGCTTGTCTGTTACAGAATATGTTCTCAGTGAAAGACAAGCAAACATATTTCTTGATTTTTGCGTATTGATGTCGATGGTAATGCAGATTTCTTAATTAGGCAGGAAACTTGAAGAGTTTTGAAGAGGAAATTGGAATGCAAGCATCAGGAACTGAAGCCAGGTCGGTCACAGATTGCATTTGTCAACAATTGCAGCCCACCCTTGCTATTTACACAATTAAACTCGGAGCTATTTTTGTAAGGCAATCAGTAATAAAAGCTCCCAAGAAATTCAAAATTCTTAAGCTTTTACCCTTTCTGCAATTGTGCTTCACAATTATGAATTCTTTTGACTAGGCATAAAGACAATTTTGTTGAAGATATTTAATCACACTTTGAAATCATCCCAGTATATTAGTACTAGAATTATATTATATTCAATATAACTTCAATTCAAACCTTTGAGGCAGACAAATAAAGCATCTGGCTCTCTACCACTTGCACAGTTGCATATAAGGGAATTCCCTTTTCTAAATATCATAAAATCCACAGTGGGAGCTTCACCACACCCTGCAAAACCTCTGACAAACTAGAAGTTTATATGGATAGACAAGCAGCGAGAAAGATAGACAGACATGCACACTTGTACAAACATATACACACATGCACTCTCTTGTAGACACACACTCGCACACACTCTTACAGATACACACATGCGTGCTCACTCCTACACACACATGCGTGCTCACTCCTACACACACATTCCTACAGATATACACACATGCTCATTCCTACACACACATTCCTACACACACATTCCTACAGATATACACACATGCTCATTCCTACACACATACACACACATTCTCACTCACTCACTCACTCTTACACACACATATACTCACTCCTACACACACACACACACACACACACGCGCGCACAAAGACACACACAATTAACACATTTCAACTCTGAAAATGCTTTTGTTTATGTTAATTTGAAAACTCTGCCTTCATCAGTATTCCCGTCTTTACATTTGCTTAACTCTATAAAGTCATCATTGCCAGCATTATCATCACAATTCTGTTGATGCTGTTGAGAACATCTTCTGAGGATTCTTGTTTATATTGTACCCATTCAGATTATATATTCAATACAACACACACCAGTTGTGATAATGGTACATAATCATAAAACTCCAGATTTACTGGAGATAAGAAATGGTAAGTGATGTCATTGATGGTCTTGGGAAAGGCATCAATGTCACAAATTATTGTAGTTCCAATTGGGAGCCAAAGCCAAATAGCAGGCTTCTTTCACCAACAACTTGATGTCATTATGCAGCAGTAAACACACTCAGAACTGATCAAAGCTACCACAGTGCCTGCTAGAAACTTCCTAAATGTGTAATACACAGGTACCTCAGATATTGAAATGAGTATAAGATATGACGAATGTCCAAACTGAACATGGCAAAATAATGAATATACAAGATATTAAAGAAATTTAGACTCTGAAATCAAAGAATTAGAAAAATCACACGCATATAAATACTTTGAAATATCATCCTCATCATCATTGTCATCATCACCATCATCATCATTTCAATACCCATTTCTCCATGCTGCTGTGGTTTGACAGGTTTGGAGTGTGATAAATTGCCATTTTTCTCTATCCTCTGACATCTTGTCTGAAAAGCTCCATGTTCTCATCTCAGACCTCACCACTTCTTCCCATGTCTTTCTTGGTCTGCTTCTGTCACAGATGCCATCAATTCTCAGGTCGCAGTACTTTTTTGTTCAGTAGGTATCATCCATTCACATTACATGTCCATACCGGCACAGCCACTTTTCTTGTACAGCAAATAAAATACAACATACACAAATTAAGGAGGTAGAAGTGAAACATAGCCAGTGCGTGTGTTTTATTGACAGTATGACTCTCCCAAAATACAATAATATCTGTTCCAACACACAATTTGACATCAAGAATTTTGCAAGACAAAGATATAGATATAGAAAAGTTACTAAAATATTAGTTTTACAGAAGAGCTAGACCTAATATCAAGACGAAGCTTAATACCTGAAATGAATAAGGATAAATGCACTAACTATCTAGTGTTATGAGTTAGTATAGTAATTCTACCAGTGTTGGTTTATGATTAAAGTAGACTTTGTATATTTGTATTCTGGAATATGCTTCTTCAAAATAACCAAGAAACCAAAGCAAATCACCCAGATGTTATAACCAATGATATGAAGGAAAACCTGTGCACTATGATATGCATATCAGTCCTGTTTGACTAAGAGGTACAAAAATCATTAAATTATGAAGAATTTGAAAATTGAAATGAGCAAAATGTGGCCAATGAGAGTATAAAGAATAGCAATAGTAACTGGTGCCCTGGGTATTTTTTTATTACATTGTCCAAGGAAAGCAGGCAGTGCTCATAGTATGTGTAAGCCTTCTAGATTGGTGAGATTGATACAGTTGATGTTTAACTTGAACTTCTGTAAGTTGGTGTTGTTTAACTCCAAGTCAATCCTGATCAAACAGACCTATGATCAAAACCATTCCGATCGTGACCACCCTGTCTTTTTCAAGGGTATGGCTAAGAATACACTATTCAATGTGTCCTTTCCTTATTTAAGATGATAGGGTGTAATTTGTGGGAGATTTAGCTGCTATTTCTAGCAGGCCGAGTGACTGTGTAGAGGCTCCTTTGTTGCCTAAAATTTCTGTAGGCTGATTCCTGCAGTGAAAGTGTGGGCTGGGAGGGAATTCTAGGGAGGTAGAATTAGGACAAGTTTTTAGTATAGGGGAGAGGTTGGCACATTAAGAGTGATGGGGAAGGAAGGTAGATGGATGCACCAGGTGAGCTTGAGTAGGTGTTGTAAACAGCTTGCTGGTTCAGAAATACAGATAAAACAAAGAACATGAACTTAAAAAAAAACAAAAAAACTTATAGGATTCACAACATTTCACACAACCTAAAAGTTAACACTACTAAAACGGATCAATCGGTAGATCGTAGCAGATCTTCCCAATCGAACCAAGGAAACTATGTTTCCATTGGTTTTTCAGTTGCTGATTTACTATATCCGTCGGTCACAACTCCTGACAGAAACATCACCGTATTTTCGGGTGACTACTCATTTACAGCTTAGTAGACTGGAGCAACCTGAAATGAAGTGACTTGCTCAGGGGCACAACACACTGCCCGGTCATGGAATCGAACCCACGACCTTACGATCATGAGTTCAACACCCTAACCACTAGGCCACGTGCATTCACAAACACTACTAGGTACAACATATTTTATGCAGGACGCTTTCAATAGTGTAACACACTCCCCACAGCACATATTCTACAAAAGACCTCAATACAATAATTCAACTTAGAACACACACAAGCCACATTAAGTATAGCAACATAACAATCAACAAGAAAACCACTCCACTTTTTAGCAGTAACCCGACTACCAACAATAAGAAACTGCTATACAGAACTAAAAAAATATAGATATGTACTTGGTGGTATTACAGTGAAAAACCTGCCTGAAATCATGGATAAGACATACTAGTAATAATAATTTCTAACTTTGTCAGATGGCCACAAATTTTGTGAAAGGGGTTTAGTCGCTTTATTCAACCTCATTACTTGAATAGTACTTATTCTATTAACTCTGGAAGGATGAAAGACAAATTCAACCTTGGCAGCATTTGAACTCACAATTTAAAGAGTTGTAATTAAATAATTGTTTCTAACATAGGCACAAGGCCAATAACCGCAGTACTTGACTGGTGCTTTATTTTATTGACTCCAGAAGGACGAAAGGCAAGGTTGACTTCAGCGGAATTTGAACTCAGAGCGCCGCAAGCTGGTATGAATACTGCAAGGCATTCTGTCCGACGTGCTAACGACTCCTGCCAAATAATAGTTATAGTAGTAGTCGTAGTAAATGATGATGATGATGATAATAATAATTGTTTCTAATTTAGGCACAAGGCCAACAATCCCCAGTACTTGACTGGTACTTTATTTTATCGACCCCCGGAAGGATGAAAGGCAAAGTTGACCTCGGCAGAACGCACACCGTAAGATATTCAGTCCGACATGCTAACGCCTCTGCCAATTCGCCGCCTATGAGCGTAGATAATAATAATAATTGTTTAGGATATTAACGTTTTTTTCTCGTTTTTATCAATTATATTTTATGTTTATTCCTTCGTTTATGTTATTCAAAGAAACATCTTTTGTTCGGGGAGTCAGTAATATAAACACTAGCCAAAATCACAACATTGATATTTACCAACCAACAAAGAAATACCTAACTGGTCGCTCTGCCTGCTAGAAATAGCAGCCAAATCTCCTCCAAAATCACACCGTACTGTCTTGAAAATGGAGAGAGACACATTGGATAACATAGTCTTAATTGCTGGAATGCCTTTGATCATAGGTGTACTTGCCCAGAGTTGACCTGGGGCTAAACGGCAACAACAACAACATCGGTATTTAAAATAATAAGAGATAATGGTAAGAATAAAACTGTTTATACGTACAGTAGAGAGAGAGTAGTCGGCTGTTCATGTGCTTCCTTGCCTCAAGAGATTATGGAATAGAGCGGATATACTTGTTTTTATATCTATATTTCTTCTCTTCTTTTTGTTACTTATTTATATATATATTTATAAATAGTTTTGAATACTTCTGACTGCTGATATAAATCATGAATAACAACAAAGGGAGATAATGTGTCAATGAAAACTTTCTATTATATATTTATTTAAATTGAAATAAATTTAATTGTGGTTGTTACATTTAGCCTTCCTGTACATTTATCTACCACACTTATCTATACATACACTATCTCAGTAATTTAGAGTAGGTTTTCCAGGTTCGTTATTGTACACCTGTATTCTTGGCTCATCTGTTGTCTTTGTCTTTTGAAGGGCTTGCCCGAAACGTTAGACCTATT
>JAOPJM010001291.1:9563687-9573882 GCA_027124095.1 Muusoctopus leioderma
GATTATTTACAAACTTAATTGAAAAATTGTAGGCTGTGTATTTCATTAGAAATACGGTAACGAAAGGGTTAAGTTAGCCATAGCCTGATCTGGTGTCTGCTGAAATTTATGACATTATCTAGTCAACAAGCAAAACATTTAAAACTTAAAATAATTGAATTACATATCTTCATAACAGAAAGCTACATTCTTACCATAATTTCTATGTAAAATTTCAAATCTTTGTGTGTAATTTCATTGCCTGATATTGATTTGGCAGCTGGATTTACTTTTAAGATTGTCTTGAAATCTTTTTCATTTATTGTTATTTTCTAATCGAAATAAGGAAAATAGAAATATATCCTATTTCTAATGAAAGCAAATTGTTTCCAAATTACCAAATTACTTTAATGAGCATATAGGATTTCAGCTTGTATCCCTAAACTTATCCTTTACTTTATATTTATTTATACATTTTTTTAAAATTCCATTCCATTACTGAATAAAGGAAAACATATGCGCACAGCAATGTTAGTATTTATCATGTAAATATCACACTTTTCTCCATAGATACCTCTGACCTTCCGTCCAACAAGGAAGCTAGTGTGGATCTGATAAAATTGGATGTTTCTCGCACTTTTCCACAGTTCTGTATCTTCCAGAGAGTAAGTATTCATTATGTAATCTTTGCTGTCATATATCAAGTCAACAACCACAAGATTTTCCAAATTCCTCTTCACTTGAAGATAGTGCATCAACAATGAAAATAGCTCATCTACAATTCCTTCTGTGCTGCATGTATACACCAAAGAAGTAATCTCTAAAATCCTGATCATATTAACTTACTAACGTACTTTTTTTTTTTTTATGGCTTGGTCATAGGAGGAATGGCTGCACCTATGACAATTTGTAGGGCCTCTGAGACTGATGGGAGGAAAGGAAGGAAGAAACTACATTTCATAGGTTACTACAGTAGGAAGCAGTGCATCAGATAGCAAATTAACCTCAAACTGAGACCTGGTCTGAGTGCTTACTCTGATATCTATATGAAAAATTATTATTCATCACCGTCTACCAGATGTTGACAGTTATGCCCCTTTGTGCAGGAAGTTATAGTCAACGCTGTGACTGTTTATGCTATATATATCAGATGCTCCCAGACATTGACTCTAGATATCAACGCTCCTCCTAACAATGTACAGCTGAGTTTAAATAGTTGAGTAATTCCTTATATTGGATACAATATCAAGCAACATAACTACTGGCACATTTATTTCACGACACTCCAGTGTGTATTGTTTTGTGTATTTTTGGACAGGTGGTGTTGCTGAAGGATTTCCCACGTGTTTCACACTGAGAAGGCTTCTCTCAACTGTGTGTTTCTTTATGTCGTTTTAAACCACTCACGACACTTACAACAGCATGGACCCTGTTGAAGGTACCCAAGAGCCAGGTGGTGCTGTTAAACTGAGCGACAGATTAGGTGTAATGATACTTAGAGATACAAATTATATCCATACATTCATTGGTTGAGACAGTTGACATCTTTCAGTCACAATGTCATTTTTCTTAGTGTGACAGGAAAAAAAAACTCACTTTCACAGTCCTAACTACAGATAAAAGAAATGTTGAAAGAGAATAACACACATTGCCAGGAATGTGGCACAGACAAATGCAAAGACCCAGTCTTTGGCACTCTGACAGTACTGCTACCAATATTTCATATACATTCTTCTTAAAATCTGAAAAATATTAGAAATAGATAAACCTTAATAATTTAATTTTGTGTTTTTCTCAAAAACGTTCCCCTTCCAAAGCAGGGTGTATATATGTATGTATGTATATATATAGACATATATATGTGATTATAGGAGGGAAGGTCTAAATAAGTAAATGGCATATATATATATATATATATATACACACACACACCACACCACACTCATGGGATTTGGACAAAAGATATAGGTAGCATTTATAAATATGTAAAACAAAAGACCTGCACTGTCAAACATGTTTAACTTAGTGTGTATATATATAAACATACATATATAATTACACATACATGCACTCCCTCCCTCCCTCCCTCTCTCTTTCTCTTTCCCTTCTCTCTCATGCACACACACACACACACATGGTGTGTGAGAGAGAGAGAGAGACAAACCCAAACCCAGAGTTAATTTATTGAAATGAAATGGAAAGTCAGGAAAATTATTTGAAAATTATTCAAATATGGAATTTTATGCAAGAGAAAACAATGGCATTTTTAAAGCAGGAACATTTTTCTCCATATATTTTTCTAAAATAAGTTTTGTACAATAAGCTCCTTATCTATTTCATATTTATTCATATGACGTATACAATTATTTTCTTATCTGCAGGGTGGACCTTATCATGATCTTTTACACAGTCTTTTGGGAGCCTATGCTTGCTATCGACCTGATGTTGGTTATGTAAGTTTATATAATATACTACTAATATTACTAAGGTTTAAATAAAAACTATAATGTTAATATTTAAGCTTGACACCCTGTTCAGGATCTCTGTCTGTTATATAACAGGGGGCCAAGAATATAATTCTTTCCAACTTTAAGTTGTTTAAACAACTGTAAATGTGAATATACTCAATAAACAAAAACCAGTTGTTGTTGTTTAAGCCTGTGGTTTTTGGTACATTTACTAAATAATACTTACAAACATTCTTTAAACTTACACTTTGAAAAACCATGTGAACAAATTTCCAAATATTTACCTCGCCATCTGTTAATTTTGAAGAATGTTATCTGTCCACCTATTACTATTAAGAAAAATCACTTAGAATAAATAGAAAGTTTGAAGTCTCTGTTGTGGCACATTGCAATTGACATAGTGCTTTCTTACTTCTTGTGAGCAAGAGTAAGCCTTCTCCACAAATTAGTAAACGTTTACATTTTAGTTTCTCATATTTAAAAGTCTAAAACTTTGTCATCATAATGTTCATTAAATCTTCTAATTGATGCATAATATTGTTATTTGAATAAAAAAATAAAAAAGTACACTGCATTACGAAGTTTTACTAAAATGACATTATGACTGGATAAAATTGTTAGACCTCCAGTCTTATTCCGACATAGATAATTTGTTCAAATATCCACACATTATTCATCTGCAACTAATTAAACTGAAATAATTAGAACAAGGATACAGTGCAACAGCTTAGTTTATCTCTAATAATGTTTATTTTCATTATTAGGTTCAAGGAATGTCTTTCTTGGCAGCTGTGTTGCTATTGAATATGGAGGTTGCTGATGCATTTATCTGTTTTGCAAATCTTTTGAATGGTCCCTGCCAGGTTGCTTTCTTCCGTGTTGATGAAGGAATGGTGAGTAAAATTGCTTTTGCTTTGGAAATCTCTTTACAACTAAAACAGCTTTCTTCTTTTAATTTTATCCCTTGTTATATCCTCATAAAAAATACCTCCGTAAAGTGTTTTGTTTCATTTAATAATAAAGACATGTTTATTTGTTTATTTATTTGCCTGCTTATTTATCTATTTTATGTGTTCTTACTCTTGGACATTTTCTCTCTCTCTGTCTGATTGGCTGTCACTGAAAGTCAAATGTGATTGTCCTTCAAATGGATATGTGTTTTAGGTCTTTCAATACAGGCTAATGGCTATGTTGTGAGTCATTTAACATTTCTTGAAAGAAAGAAATCTTAAATTTCTCACTCACTCCAAGAATCTTCTCTACAGATATTGGATTAGAAACATTGTATTTTCAACATAGAAAAAAATTGTATCAATGAAATTCAATTTTCTCATTAGAGAAAAAAAATTACTAA
Organism: Muusoctopus leioderma; assembly: GCA_027124095.1. NCBI lineage: Eukaryota > Metazoa > Mollusca > Cephalopoda > Octopoda > Octopodidae > Muusoctopus > Muusoctopus leioderma. The sequence goes on from JAOPJM010001291.1 coordinate 9,567,489, forward strand.
ACAGTTTCTTATATTTAACAAAGTACTGACATATGTCCGAATAAAATACTGCTCCCCATTACTAGCATACAGAAATAGGCACTCAATCTAATTATCAATCCCTCACTTCAAAACTCTCCTATTGTATTACATCTTCCCTCTCTCTATTTTATTGTTACTATAAATGCCTTTGCTCTTCTTAACTTGTGAGTATATATCTGCAACTTCTAACAACTGGTTTTCTTCTCTTTCCACTTCTTCTCCCACCCTCAGTGTGCCAATTAAAGATGCCATTATAAGCATAGAAAGATACCATTCTAAGCATTAAACACATCTTTCTTCCCTGGAATTTCGTCTCTCTGATATTTATTATCTATGCATAAGTTTTATACAGTTAACTATTTTAAATATGTTCATATTCAACCAACGAAACGTAGTCCCTACAACCTATCTCCTGATAGAAGATAGGTTACAGGGACTGCTTTTCTTCCTTAAAGCACCAAATACCAACAATTATCTTTGCTCTGTGGATAACTCTTTGTTTAATTTTTTAGATGAAGTCTTATTTTGATACCTATGATGAATTCCTATTGGAAAATATGCCCCAACTCCACCATCATTTTGGAAGACAGAACTTGACACCTGACATTTACATTATAGATTGGTAAGTTACCATCATTTAAGTACTACTTTGTTTACATTTTTATCTTCAAATGTCACTAGAAGTGTATGCTGCCATCAACTATATAAAGCTTAATTGGTACTGAAGTAGACAACCTGTTAGGAAACCTAAGTATTAGATATAAGGTGTGATTAAGTATTGACGAAAGGTCTCTGCCAGATTTTTAAAAAAAACATTACATTTGAGGTACTTCAACAACCTAAAAAAAAAAGTTAAGATGCAAAAGAACTGAAAATTTATTAAACATAATTCTACATTCAGAAATATTCCTGATATAGAATAATTAAGGAAACATGGTATAGTGTAGGCTCTAAACTACTGGATCCTAAACAGTGTAGGCTCTAAACTACTGGATCCTATGCCGCTCATAACCAAATGCTTAATTAAACACGAAAAGTTTAGGTCAATAAAGTTTTAAAATAGATAACGTTAATGTGCCATGAGAAGAGAATATTAATATTTCAGGTACAGCTCTTTGGAGAACAAACTACACGACTTTATTTTCCTTTATGTAAGCTGAAAAATGGGTAATACTTATACTTCCTAGTATTCAGGACATTCTATTCTAAGAATTCTTGCAAAAGACATAATTTCAAAAACCATCTATCCTATTGTAGCATCTAAAACCATAACAAAAATAGGCTTTGATCAAAGTTCAGTTTAAAGATACAATTGTGTCTGCAATTTCCTTCACTTTAGTACATATCAACTGAATCCATTATTTATTTATTTTTTTATTTTTTAAGTAATTGAATCTGTCTTGCTTTTCATTCATCCAATATATGATTCTCTATATTACCATTAATTATATTTCCTTTCGTTGTTGCGTTTCAGGTTTTATTTTTCTGACCGTAAACAGTGTGTTTTTCTCTAAATCATTGTTATATTTTAAAACAATTGTTTGGTTTTTTTTTCTAGGATATTTACCATATTTAGCAGATCCTTACCACTTGATGTTGCGTGCAGAGTTTGGGATGTTTTTTGTCGTGATGGAGAAGAGTTTCTATTCAGAACTGCCTTGGGTGAGTAATTTTTCTTGTAAAGACAGAAGACATAAGCAAACATAGAGAATTCAAGATCACTATTTATCTTTGTTGTGTGGTTTAAGCACAGAGTTGAGTCACTTATCAAAATCCACTTAATTTCTCTTTGTTTTGTCTTCCTCTTTTATCTAAATGTAACTTATTACTAATCCTGAGATCTTTAAAAAATCAATGAGTAATTTTCATTGAAACACCTGCAGCTGTGTGCTTTTGGTTTTCCTTCAGTTTCATACCATCTATTGCTATTCTCAATTGTTGCCTTGTTATCCACTATTCCAATTTGAATAAAACATACTAGTTGATCTTGTTCTTATTGCCCTCTGATTGCTCAACAACATGAACAGATATAGCTTAAAATGACTAATTGTAATCAATATTCAGCTGTGAATGTTATATATTATTTACATCAAAATTATGAAAATACACCAAAATTAACACATCGTTGTATTTTCCTTAATTCATTCAATGTTTATTTGTAATATCTTGAAAGTCATTGTTAATTATTCTTTTAGCTGTACCTCAGCAAATATTACAAAGTATTAAATATTGAAGTATTTTATCATGGAAATAAAGAACTGAATAATTGGAATACATTTTAGAAAGAATAACAGAAAAGGGCAAGTTATAGTAATATATGTTGAATAGAATTTTTGAAAATCATGTTTGTGTGAAATTCAGAACCAACTTATAACACAGTCTTAAATCGAAAATTGATAGAAAGAAAGCTGTAGTATTTCAATAGAAGTATGTGTGGTCTAGATTAGAGGTAAAAGTTTCCTTGGTGATACTTCTTATGCCATTTTATAAATATACTTATGCTAGAAATGTAATTTAATGTGTCTGGAAAACAATATATTGTAAATTTAAAATTTTCAGTGTATATTGTACTTTTAATTCTCAAATGTTTGTATGAGTTTTGGGGGGCGGTTATTTATTAAGGACTGATAATGTAACATTTCAACTTTGAACTGTTTATTTTAATTTTTATCTAACTGTACTTTTAATTCTTTCAGGGATCTTACACCTCTACCAAAGTCTTCTACTTGAAATGGATTTTATCCATCTTGCCCAGTTCCTTACTAAGTTACCAGAGGATATATCTTCAGATCAATTGTTTCGCAGTGTCCAAGCAATTCGACTGTCTATTGATAAAAAGAAATTTGCTCAAGTACTTGCTGGACATCGAGAAGCGAGAGAGCGATCAGATTACTTTTGAATTTTACTCATTGTGATCAAATTTGTTAACTCTGATGGACACTGGATTACCATTTTGTATGCTCTGCTGGATAATGGATAATCTATTTATCATGCTGTACTGGACAGTGGATTATTCATTTCTCATACTGGACACCAGAATCTCTCCTTCTGCACACACAGACTTGGATTAGAAATGTAACAAATGTAATACATTTCTAGTGATGCTACCAAGCAAGGATATTACTTTATGACCATTCATCATTGTAGGGCTCTATGGAATTCATTGACACTTCTGCTTCTTAAATAGATGAAATTTTCCCTTCACTGAAACAGGAGCAGCAAATCATAATTATTTGAACTACTCTTTCAACAGATGATGTTTACAATATCTTCCCTATCCCCAACATGAATACAGTTCCTTTAATAGGGGGCAGGAATATGTTTACAATATTCCTCTTATTTTGTACATGTTCCATTTTTTAGGAATTTATTTGTTTCTACACCATTTTTCTAAAATTAATTTCTGCAGGTTTTTCTACACTTCAGTTTGCCTTTTATTATCTTTAAAAGACTTGACACTTGAACATCTAGACCCTCTTTAATATTCATAATCACTGAGTTTTCCTCTGTATTATATTTATTTTGTTGGGGTTTTTTTTTTTTTTATAAATTTTCTGTGTTAAGTACATTTTATTGTGTTTTTTTTTTTTAAAGTTAACACCCACCGTTATATCTTGTACCTAGTGTTTCTAATCTCTGCTACTCTGGACATTGCTAAGCTGACAGCCATTGAAATGTTATCTCTCTATCAGAATAAACCACATTAGTGGAAATTGTTGGAGGCCTTGCAAGAAATTTATTGCAACTATGATCCTTGCTAAAAGAACTCTTTTACAAATATGGAGCATGTTGTGTGAATCATTTATTCTGGTGGAGGTGTTTGTGATTGAAAATATGTTGCATATATTTATATTTTTTTTTTTTGTTCATTTGTTTTCTAATATTAGTTGCTGGTATTTAGAATAACTAACATCAAACTTCTTTTTCAATGTTGCTTATATTTAGTTTATGGCAACAAATCATAAATGCCAATTCCTTAGAGGTTTTAATCTGGTTGTGTACTTCACTCAGGAAAACTGCTGTTGATTGCCATTTCCTCATTCCTAAATATTACTTGATTTAACTTGATCAGTATTTGGCTAGCTGTTGTGGCTCTCACTAGACAATTCTTCAATTATGGCAATTTGTATCATTTCATCTAATTCTAAGAAAGCAATAATCTGGCCACTTTTGCTTTTTATGTATATGAACAACAATTTTAAACCAATGTCTGTTATTGGTTCTTTTCTTACTTGTAGAAATCCTGATGCTGTTATAATAATTTCAAGTTATCAAGTGATTCTGGGATGATAAACATTTTATTCAGCTTCTGTTACTGATCAAACTGTTACAAGTTGAATACAGTAGCAAGATATTGCTGTTCTTTTCTTTTCGGCAATACATACCTGTTAATTTAGTTTTTAATTGGCAATAATATTTAGTTTATCCATTTATATTTTTTTTTTCATAACAAAATGAGTTGAAGCTTCATCTTCTCTCTCTCATTTTTTCCCCCTGTCTTATACACACATATGAAAAGGGTTGTGGATTATAGTTGTTATTGTTGTCTTTGTTAGTTGGCTGTTTGCTATTATTTCCACTTGGTTTTTTTTTCTGGTAGCAGACTCCTTTGAAGATAAAACTTCAATGGTTGCAACAATTAACATTGTAATATTTTCTTTCATAATTTGGAAAATGATAATGACATTTCCTTTTCCCGTTTGAGATTACTTGTACAACATATTTGACTGTCACAAAGCAGTCATCGATACTGAAAGGGCCTTTAGGCAGCTTGTTTTCATTTTTTTTTTTTAATATATATAATACTAATAAAGGACTGAAATTCTATCTCTAAAAAGTCTATGAAAACTTGATATTTGTGCTATTTGTTAATTCTAATATTTCTGCCAACAGATTAGCAGGATGTGTGCTACAAATATGCCATATTTTTCTAGTTGGATGACATAACAAAACCTTCAGTAATGTTGGTATATTTGATTTCTTTCTCCCTTGGCCCTACCAACAACAGCCTGTTGGGCTAGAAGAAAAAAAACAAAAACTTTTTCTTGTTTTGCAAGTTAAATGACTGTTGATAAAACATGACATCTCAAACAGGCCAAGGAATTTACATGGCTTTTGCTACAGATTGGCAGGAAATATTCCTAATAACATTAAACTATGAACAAAATATATAGCAATAGTCATTATTTCAAATGAAATCATTCAAAATTCCATTCTATTTTTATTTTATTTTACTTGAGGAAATGTATGAAAAAAAAAAATTAATAATGCCTTGGTGATGCTGCTAATACTGTTTGGTTAGCTTTGTTAAGAGTGACAACTGCTGGAGGCTGAAACATTGAAGCAGTGTGCTTCCCTCTTGCTGCATCATCACTTTTCAGAATACTCACTGACAGCTGTGTGTGATTTTTTTAATGTGTGTTGTGTGTTTGCATTAAAGTTTTTACACACTAATTCATTGTTATCCAATTTTGTATTATTCTCATTTAAAAACCATGTTTTTTCTCCTTTCCTCCATAGCATTATAAATTGTATATAAAGTTCTCAATGTATTGTTGCCATGATGTGCAACTGAAGATCCCCACTGTTTGATGTGATATCAGTTATCTGAGAGTTATTCTCACTACAAATGCTTTGGTAGCAGCACTTCTATTGAGTCTTTCAGCTATGAAACCAACAATCCTTTTTTATCTCCTCATGTTGTGACAGCCAATGTCCAGTGGTGCCTGATTACATCAGCTCTGCATCTGAGCTTGTGTCCAAATATCTTTTCATTATCAATCAGAATCTCCATACAAGGCAAATTAACAAGAATTAAAGCTTGACAATATTCTTACGAGCAGATTTGTTGATTGCTAAAACAATTATTTCAGAATTGTACTTGTTTAGTCTGTGACTTGATTTGAGACCGTGTGTTGAAACCGAAGCAATTACATTGTAGAAGAGTCATTTTAGCCACTTAAAAAAATGCACAAAAGCTGTTATATTCACTTTATATATATTCCATGAGGTGTCAAAAGTTTTGTCACACTTGCAGCAACCTTGTCACTGACACAGTTCCATTGCAACTGAGTTGAGGAAATGTATGAAAAAACAGTGACCAGGTCACTGCAGGTGTGACAAATATTTTGACACCTCATGAAATAAATATAAAGTGAATGTATCAGATTGTGTTTTTTAAGTGGCTAAAAGGATTCTTCCATGATGTAATTGCTGAAACAATTATTTAAAATCAAAATCGAAAGGATTTTTTTTTCCTCTTCCAAAATTCTATTCATAACTAGCTATAAGGCTATAAAATATACCACCAGCATTGCCCAAACGATCTTAACATCAAGTTCACTAATCATCCAAGACTGGGACCCCGTGCCAT
>JAOPJM010001291.1:9603876-9614091 GCA_027124095.1 Muusoctopus leioderma
ATTTTATCTTCCAAAGATATGGAACGGCGTGGTTTTTTCACATCGGGAGTTGCACTAGTAGATTTCCTTTTACCAGACATGGGCACGTTTATTCAAAAAAACTTTTAACATTATTAATTGTAATATGTATTTATCACTGCATTCACATGCAGTCAACGCGGGATGACTGAGCGAAACAAAAGCGAGGAGGGGAGGAGCCACGTGGTCCGAGTGAGTAAAGCCGAAGTACAGCTGTTAAAGTTGACTGCGCTCACCGTTTATGGATGCATTTTCGCTGAAGAAGTTAATTTTTTCTTTTTTCACATTTAAATTTTTTTTTTATATATTTTTCCTCGTTTTGGCCTAAATTCTCCATTTGAGATTCTTTAAATGAACATATGCATACAATCACATGTGTGCATAAATCATCTACAACGGCACATATGTAGTGAGTAATAATGCACGCACAAACACCTATGTACTGAAGAGACATGTTCACACAGAACATAAGTGCAGGGGCATACACCTACATATATGCACACACTAGCTCAATTACATATTTACAAACCCCGGGAACTGTCTTAACTCAAAATGTCTTGTCATTTTGTTAGCGACCGGCTTGAATTTCGTGAAGAAGAAAATCTCAAAGAAAAACAGACAGACAGACAGATAGATATATACACATACACGCACGCGCACGCACGCACGCACACGCACACACACACACACAAAACAGAGAAAAAGTGTAACATTAGAAAGTAAATTAGAAGTGTTACAGAGATTCGACGATGGACAGTGACAGATATTGGAAGAGCTCACGGTTTACAACCAACTACTGTACGAACAGTTCACTGTACGAACAGTTCACTGTAATGCCTAGAAAATAAAAGCTTGTGTCCAAAGTCTAACACGTTTAGCTGCAACAAAATTAACTAAGAAAGAAAAACAAAGCAGCGTAATGGAAAATATGGAAAGGCTTTTAAACATATGGATGGAGGACATGCATCAGCGTAACTCTCCATGTTCGCTACCTGACATATGAATGAAAGCTTTAAGTTTATTTGATGAAAAAGAAAAAGCAAGGTTCTAGTGCTGGAGAAAAAGCTGGGTTCTATTGCTGGAAGTGAAAACTTCGCAACAAGTCGTGGATAGTTTGAGCGTTTCAAGAATCGCTAAAAATTGCATAACATACAGAGAACAGGTGAGTCTGCAAGTTCTGACAAAGCGACCGCATCTGCCTTTCAAGCTTTGAAAATTATCGACGAAAGAAGATACACGCCACAGCAAGTTTTTAACGTAGATGAAACAGGCCTGTATTAGAAACGAATGCCAAAACGAACTTACATTTCTAAAGAAGAATAAACTGCACCAGGTTTCAAAGCTGCCAAAATTCGTATGACTCTCCTACTTGGCAGTAATTCTCAGCAGATCTAAAGATCAACCCATTGGCTGTTTATTATTCTGAGACACCAGTAGCTATGAAATGTTACTCTAAATCTCATTTTTCTGTTATATGGTAATCAAATAAAAAAAGGGGGTGGATCACTACTTCGTACCCAGTTGTCAAAGAATATTGCCAGGCTAAGAATCTTGAAAATAAAGCCTTGCTTCTTGTGGACAATACTCCAGGTCTCCCACCTCAGCTTTTCTGCCTCCAAAGACAACCAGCTAGATTCAACCTATAGACCAGGGAGTTATTGCTACATTCAAAGCCCACTCTTTTTACGGCGTACCTTTAAGCAATTGATTAAGTTCTTAGATGGTGAAACTAACTAACTGTAAAAAGATGTTGGCGTACTTATCATATCATTAATGCTATTGAAATTTTGACAGAGGCATGGCGAGAAATAAAAGCAACCACAATGAATCTTGTGTGGAGTAAAATAGATCCATACTGCATTGCAGACTTCCAGGGTTTTGAGGAGCCAATACAAAATTTCCATCGGGAGATTGTTGGGCTGGCACACCAGGCTGGATTTAATGAAATAAATGAAGGAAGATGTAGTGGAGATAATTGAATCACTAGGAACGGACGTAACTCTTACTTATATCACTGAACTTAGAGTAAAATTGGTTTCGCTTTACATCGTTTCACTTAAAGCCGCACTTCTCAAGAACCTATGAACAAAGTCAAGAAGAGGTAGTGTAATATTGATGCTTTCAATACTCACTGTTTATATTCCCTTTTTCCCCAATAATACATATACGTGTATATATATATATATATATATATATAACCAAACCACAATTAGTATGAATTTGAATAATACGAATTTGATTTAGTAAAAATTAGAAAATGATACCATTTTTTATTAAGTACGAGACTAAATTCGATATGTGTCTGCTCGCAATGAGAATTTCTTTCGACAAACGCTTTTCGTACACCACCATAGGTATCTTTCTGCACGATAAGTGTCTGCCGTGAACTTCATATAGTTTCCACAACCAGGACACAGTCGAATGCGAGGAAGAAGCAGGCCATATTCCAAAAACGTTATTGTATCTCGTGTATTTACCGTTAGTCACTCTAACTCTTTTCGGCGATGTTCTATTTGCCGACCCACAAAATGAAAGTAACTTACTTGTCAGTATCGGCAATTTCCGCAGGTCAACGCGGATGAGTGAGTTAATATATTCACTTTCAATTTGTTTTCTGACACGGTGAAACCCCTTCCCCTCTCAATATATATTGAGAGGGGGAGGGGTTTCACAGTGTCAGAAAACAAATTGAAAGTGAATATATTAACTCACTCATCCACGTTCACTTGCGGAAATTGCCGATACTAAGTTACTTTCATTTTGTGGGTCGGCAAATAGAAAATCGCCTTTTACTTTTTATGGCCTTACATGCCATTCTATTTTAATCCATATCAGGAACGTTGATCATAACAGATTTTGGAAGCAGGACGTGTAAGCCTGAACTTTTTTTTTGCCAATATCCAAATTCATGAGTACACGTGGTGAAGCCAACCTTAATGTTCTCATGACCTCCTTTGTGAAAGCTTTATTCGATTTTTAAAAAATCATTTCTCTATAATCCTGAATGTTAATTCTTTCACCTCGATAACAATTTCAATCATTTTCTCAGTCAAAATGTTTGAAACCAGCTTTATAAATCATCGCTACCTATTCGAGCCAACGAGGGAGCCACTACACGGCCGCTCGACCTGCTAGAAATATCAGCCAAATCTTCCTCAAATAATACCCTACCATGTTAAAAGAAAGTACACATTAAATGTGTCTGGAAAGAAATATGGGATGCTCACGGATGGAACGTCATTGATCAAAGCCAACCTGGAACTAAAAATAAAACTATTTGTGCATTGTATTGTGATGAGTTTTAGTAGAATTTGACCATTTTAACTTTTTTAAAGTTTTTTTAAATTTAATTATTCATTCTTTTGTATACCACTTATTACTGACATTTAAATGTAGAGATAATTACATTAATGTAGCTGACAGTAATCCATACATATATATTAAATTAAGGCGTAAATATAATGAAGCAGTTGAGTCATAGCAACAGTTGTTTATTAAGATGGTGAAATTATTGTAAACTAAATTATTGTAAACTATTATAAACGTCCAACCCATGCCAGCATGGAAAACGGACGTAAAACGATGATGATGATTAAGATACTGTATATCATATGGCGCACTCTGACCGAGTTTATAGGGAAGATATGGTTATTCATTTATGATGTACGTAATTTAGTCCCAAGTATAACATAAAAATATAATACCGAAGAGTCTATATAAATAGTGACTAGATACTGCCTCTCGTAAAGAATGAAAGATTCGTCAACTGAATCACCACCAGTATATTTCTTTATCAAAACTGGTTTGATTTGAATTAAAAAGTGACGAGCATTAATCGACCTGTATCATTTGCGTAAACTTCAACATCCTACTACAACCACGATTTGGGAAGATCAATTAGTAAGGATTATACTGTAGAGACGGAACTATACAGTGGAATGAAGATCATTAGTTCTTCAGAAAATTACTTGTCTGGAAAATAGTTTATAGCTAAGTATTTCATACAAAGAACGTGGAGATAAAAAAAAAAAAAAAAACCTAAACACTCCTTTAAAAAAAATTAGCTTTTTTTTTTATTAAAGCTGTTTGCAAGAGAAAAATTTATTACTAACAAAACAGAATTAAGTGCATCGTTTTATCCATCTGCATAACTCATATCAGCATGGGGAAACGGACTTTTAAAAGCTGCTCATACATTTTATACCAAACCACGCCTGAAATATACTAAGATAGTACTACAAACGTTTAAATAATAGCCCTAATGTGCGTTAACTGATTTTCTATTAGTCTTGCCATGTGATGACTTCACTTCAATCAATGTGAACAAAAAGAAATCTATTAAAAAAAAACAAAACAAAAAGGGGCTTTTGCCATAACATTAAACAATAACTGCAAATGTTACTCTATAGCTTCATAAAATATCGAAGAAAGAAACAAATTTAAATCATTTCTGAAAGTATATTTGACAAACAAATCTGACTAAAAACTGTACAACGCATTACTGATCCGACTGAATAACTAAGCAACCAATAATTATGACTAAAACATATCTACTTAATTTAATATATCTATCTACCATATGCGCAAGATGCATATTGAATGCCACGTGTATGACCTATATTATCTTAAAAAAGAAAAAAAAGTTGACAAACAAATCAGCGGCAGAATTTTAATAAATTGCCTGATAAATTGTATTCATTAGAGTACAATTTGTCAGGCAATTTATTAAATGCAAATCTGGTTCATATCGCCCTTTACCATTTGCAGCTCAAAAGGGAGAAGACAAACTAAATAATTGACGATCAGCTGACGAGATAGAACAAAAGAATGTGGAAATGAAACACGATACCATTTTTACATTCACAAAACAAAAAGCTACAAAATATAATTTTTGAACGAGGATAGCGCATTGATGGTTACTAAGCGCACGTGCGTCACTGATGAAAGCCGGCATCACTGAACTGAGACTTTCAGACATATGTTTCTGTTGATTTCACATTCCTTCTTTTGGCAAACAGCCATAATCGAAAATTACGCCCGGAATTTTTTTTTTTACAAAGGTGTCATTAAACTCTTTTTAAATTGAATAAAAAACGGGTTTAAAAACTCACATGTGGGAGAAAAAAAATTACTATGACGTGACGAATTAACAAAAGGGAACTTCAATATATATTACGAATAATAGACTAAAAGCAATTTAAAATATTTTCTAATAGTCAATTTTTAGTATAAGCAATAGAATACTAACAGCTGGATTGAATATATGTGTGTGTGTGTGTGTGTGTGTGCATACGCACAAACTGAAGGTTTTATTAATAGCATCATTTCAAGGTTTGACATTTTAGTATGTATATACATCTTTCTTTTTTTAATACAACAGATTCGCTCATAAATGTTCGCAATCTCTCTTCGATAGCTTTATGAGTTCCCACAAAATATTTTACATTTGAATAAATTAATCGGTACCGCTAAACCATACCATCTCTAGCACTAGTTTGAAGCCTACAAGTGCGAGCGACTGACTGGGGTCGTAGTGGTGTAATTAATCCCTTATACTACAGTCAGTAGCCATCTTCCAGTAGCAGTTGCTACTAAAAGCTGGTTACTAATTCCCGTCACAGCAATTTTGCATCTAACACCAATTACTAGAGTTACTAGCTACACAACAGTTTCTAATTGACCTCAGCCTAGGTAGGGTATGGAGGAAAGTGGTATCAATTAACGTTCGCAGAGCTTACTCAAAGCCACATTTAAACAAGGACAATCAAAGATAACAACTAGCAGGAGACCAGAAGAGAGGATTGAAAACAAACTGGTTTTATAACTAATTATCACAGGAAACGTTTGGTTAAGAGAGCTGAAATCTTACACGTTCTAAAAGAAATTTCCTTTTACTCAACGACACCCGAAATTAACAGTTTATTTGCTGCTAATGTGGTACAAACGAAATCGAAGGCTTAATCCTTGGTAACGCGAGTGCTAAAAATAAATTTCATGGAGTATTGTGAGACAAGGGGGAAGGAAGAAAAAAGTAACATGTCCACTGTCCGGTTGAATGACCTATGAACAAAAACGATAACACTGGGCGACAGGTTGCTATTGAAGGGGTGATATGACTAACACCATACTTACTGTCATGAAGATTACTGCCGTTATTTCTGTAAGAAAAAGAAACAAAATAAGGCACTTTATTTACAAAAAGAAAATGATATGAAAAGTAATCAACAATAAATTTAAAGAAAGAAAACAAGTGTTGGTGTGGAAAATTGTCTGAAATTTCGGCTTATTGTGAACTTATGATAGTTGTTTATCAGATAATTTGATAACTTTCAGACTACAGTTTTTCACATGGCCATTAATGAAGTTGTGCGGTGGCAATAGTTCATCCCATTGAATTAACGGCTTAAATTTTGCGCAGTATGAAAGCTCAAAGCATCTCCGAAATAATTGAAGTTTGTACGATTTGAACCTTCAAACATTAAAGGATTACTAAAATCCCTTCAAATATTGTTTATTGATATAGTCCGGGTGGGGTGCATTTTAATTAGAAAGAATTGTAAACAGAGAATTGAAAAGAATTATAAAAATACAAAATTTTAAATTGTTTATTTAAACTATTTGGAAAAGTTATTTTAATTAAAACCTATATATCCACTGGTCACCAACATTTAAAGGTTGTTTTACGATATAATCTGTAACATTGAGAATAGTTAAGCTATTTTATCGTCTTAACGATGAAAGTTCAATTGTTTAAAACATTGTTTAATTCAAAAGATTAAGGTGCATATGGAAAAGTTCATGCAAACATTTCTTATCAATTCTTCAACGATTTATAGACCTAGCAGTTGAAAAAGTAAGTGAATATCTCCGCAATAAAGTGCTATGATGTACATCGCTGTTATAAATCAATATATATTTAGGACTGCGACTTCGTCATAAGTTACGAGAACATTTCAACACGGGGAAAAAACAATTCAAGAAAGGAAAATGAGACATTCAATGTTACAAAACGTTTGACTATCTTTTTAAGGACTGCAAACCCCAAGAAATATGATATAGCTAGGGCTTCATGAGCCGGTAAGCAACTCAGAGAGAAACGGGATGCCGAAAAGAAAGGGAAAAAGAAAAACATTATATAAAGGAGTTGAGTGTGTTTGTAGAAAAGTCTTTGGAATATTTACTAAGAACAAAATTTCTCAGACCATTGTTATTTCCAAAAGCCATTAGAATGGATGTAACAGAGTTTTAATGAATTAATTCATACAGGGCTAAGCGAAATAAACCCACGTGAATTGCGACTACAAGTTCACTACGTTAATTAATTAAATGAGACAATTTCAAATGTCGATATTTGAAAAAAAGAAATCTTAAATTGCGTAATATACCATATAGTGAAACCTAGTTGGAAATATTTTAAAATACTTTATTTAAACAGCCAAGTAGAAGAATGGTGAGATAAGATCACTTCAAAAGGCTTTTTATAACACGTGTCATCAAAGATTTATAATTCTAGACTACCACATATTTACCCAACATTTTCGCCAATTTTGAGAACTTTAGGAATTTAATGGAAGTATAAAAACACAGAAACCTAATTAGAAGTTGTTAAAGAGAAATAAAGAGAAATACCATGTGGATTAACAACATGCCAACCCTCCTCCCTTCTATTGTGACGTCGACACTAAGTTGCACAGGACTTAAACGAGTTTGTTTTAACTAGTTATTGTTGCAGAAAGAGTGTTTAATAACTAATAATATCACTAAACAAACAGAATTAAATATAAAGAATTGAACTCTAAATAATTTAAGCTTAAATAAAAATGGGGAGGCAACGAGAAATTACAAAGAGGGGGATCGAAATTCAACGGTTTATGAAATAAAAATAGATCCCCCATCTTGTGGCCACTGCATACATGTGCGTATCACGACATAAGATGAATCACACATATACACACGTGTGCATGTGAAAAAAAGAATCCAGAAATCTAAATGTTTTCAAAACCAATATATTTGCCAAAATATGGAAAACATTTTTGTAGTTTATATTTTTTCCAGAATTAGAATACACAGCACTTTTGCTGTAGTTAACACGTGGCTAATGAACCAAGCCGTTTATATCGTATAAAATGTTTCTCAGTGAAATGATGGGTGAATGTATATGCTATAAATCTTCAAATATACACTTCAAAATTGTACAATAAAAATATAATAATATTAATGATAAATCGATGAGAACTTACTTCATATTGGACAATATTGGTTACAGATGGGGTAAATCCAACTACAGAACATGTCAAGCTAACTTTAAATATAAAATCGTAGATTATAATAAAAATGAATATCCAAGTCGTGGGTTTAAAATATTGGGAAAAAAACTTCCGAAGCACTAAAATATTAATAGCAATATAAATAAGTTAACGCACCGACTAAGCATATTGCAAATACCGACACAAAAACCCGTATATATTCTATATCGACTTCCCGCTCTTACACAGACACGACCACTCCTTCCTATTCATTTCTTCCTCTTCGTCTCACCTCAGTCATTGTCGTTATACCCTCCCTTCCATTAGGCTTATTCATCTATCTCTCCCTTGTTGTCTCACTCCGTCTCCTTAGCACGACTATTTAATTGGCTACTTCCCTTCCTGACGTGATTTATTCTCCACCTCCCTACAGTTGTGACGTCACATGGAGGGAACTGTACAGCTCACTCAGCAACCATTATGAAAACAGTGTGTTACGTAAAATATACCGGCATCATTGAAACATTTGGTTTATTGGCACATTGATTATTTACCATATGAAATATTTAGTGGTACACAAACTGAATTAGCTTACCAGATGAATATAATCTTATAAATTCAAATTGGCAACTTATATTAGTGTCCCAGAGTCCGCTTCATCTATTATGTTTTGATGGGTTGTATAGCTCAACCTGCTAGAAATAGTAGCCAAATCTCCCTCAAATCACATCATACCGTTTTAAATAAGGAAAGAATACGTTGGATAACGTAGACGGGGTGGTCACGGCTGGAATGCAGTCTTCACGATCAAGGTTGACCTGTTGCTAAACAACATAACACCTGTTTTCAACGAGCCAACGAAATTTGAGAGAGATTTGGCTACCATTTCTAGCAAGTTGCTCGACTTGCTAGAAATAGCAGCCACATCTCCCTCAAATCATACCCTACTGTCTTAAAAAGAACGCATTCTAGATACACTGTGTCTGAAAATATGATGGATGGTCACAGCAGGAACGCATTTCACCATAGTTTTGCTTGGTCAGGGCTGACCTGGGTCTAAACAACTGCTACAAAATGCTCATGGCCTGCTAGAGCTTCAGTGAATTTTGAAACTTATGGCATCAACTGATATATGCAGAGGACTGTGGTGCTAAAAGTGTAGCTTCAAACAAACAATTTTTTTTTAATTGATTAGTCTGGAGGAAAGGGCAGTGCCCATCACCCTTTTTCAGGGTCTCCGATACTGGTGGGAGGGAAGGAGGAAGGTATCCTCAGACCAGAGACCTGGCCTGAATGCTTGCAACAGATGGACTCCAGGTGGTGGTATTAAACCAGCTGATGAATTAAGTCTACCACCCAAGTAGGCCACGGTGGGATTTGAACTCAGAACATAAAGAGCCGGAACAAATACTGCAAAGCATTTCATTCAATGCTCTGATTCCACCAGTCCACCGCTCTAGACTGGTACTCTATTTATCAACCCTAAAAGGATGAAAGCAAAGTTGACCTCGGTGGGATTTGAACTCAGAGTGCAGTGAGCCAGAACGAACACTGCAAGGCATTCTATCCGATGCGCTAATGACTACCAATTCACTGCCTATATGATTGGAATCATTCCAAGGAACACATGATCTTGGATCCCTAAAATGCTTTGAAACCTACACTTCAAGTTCATATCTTTGACATGATGAGGCCAATTAACAGCACCTGTTCTGCATATTAACACAATTTTACTATGTGAGTGTGGGTGTGTGTATACATATATACATACATAAATGCATATATATATATATATCGATATGCAGGAAAGGAGTAGGTAGAAAGTCCATATGGTGTACCCAATGTAACCTATGGACGCACAAGAGGTGTAGTGAAATCACAGGCAGGCTATCAGAGAAGGTGGATTTCATATGTGGCAGATGCTTAGGTGCAGTAACCACAAAGAGCACAC
>JAOPJM010001291.1:9654186-9679649 GCA_027124095.1 Muusoctopus leioderma
GCGGGCCGAAATCACCCGTCCAACCCATGCCAGCATGGAAAACGGACGTAAAACGATGATGATGATGATGATGATGTAGCAATGCATATCAATAGGACTGACTTCACATCCTGCACCAGACCTACTGCATTACATTAGTTTGTAGCCAGTGAACAACAAAGTAAGATACCTTCATAAAACTTTAACTTACAGTGCAATGTTTGTTTAATTGATAGACACAAACAATCTATATTTGGTTGAACACATGTAAGACAGACCTTTTTTAGAAAATAGTTTAACTTGCAGAACAATATTTGTTTTATTGATAGACACAATCAATCTATTGTTGGTTGAACAGTAATTCAAGTTTTATATTTTCAGATTATCATTACCCCAAAATAATGGAGTCACAGAGAAGACATGCCTACACAATTGCTTATAAGCTACAAGTGATAACATGTGGTGGATTTTGAACCAAATGTTTCACTTTCTGAGTGTGTAAACGATATCAGATAGCAGTAGTAAAAGCGACAATTTCCCAAAAGAGAATGGAGTGAAAACTTTTAAAATATTTCTCTTCCAAAATATTCAGAAAAAACTGAACCCAATCAGTCATCCTCATAACTCAAAAGCCATTGACTATTTACTTATGCTTATTCCAATTCAAGTGTTCTATATAATAACATTGTTTACATTGCAAAACGTAAACAAAGGAAAAATGAGAACAAGCTGAACAAAATTAAGGCATTTTTGCCATAAATATAATAATGGGCATTTAGTGAGCTATATAAAATAATATTGGCTAATAAATCATTTTATGAGATGATATTTAAACAAAATTTAAATAATTTTATATTTCAGATTTTACCTGTACTTGAGACAAAAATTCCTAATAGATTTATGTAAGAACCTTTTAAGTTGTGTGTGAAACACCACTTTAATATATCAATAAATAAAAAAGTTATAATTGTTTTATGAAACCAGTCTAAACTCAAGATTATTTAAAAAAATTTAATTGAACATTTTAGAAACATAGTTATGAAGAGGTTAAGGTTTTTTAATGAGATATAGTGAGATTTCATAACGATCTGAATACATCAAACTTCTCTTTCAGCCTCACTCTACATGAGCAAATATATACATAGAAATATTCAGACACACACACACACACACACGTGCATGCATGTATGTTTCTATCTATGTATACACACAGGCATCCAGGCAGTAAAACCAAACTAAACCATGACAGCCACAAATAAAATGAAAAACCCTAACTGCGTAAACAGAACAGTTACCATGTTAGTACTGTGTATAGTAGTGGGGTGGTTAGGTAGAAACATCTGGCCATGTGCGAGAAACCCTTGACTGTCATCAAGCAATTGCACGTTTCTTTTCAGGTAAAAAACTTCAGGGTTGTCACTATCAACATTGGCACAATGCAAGGTGGGTCTCGAGAGATTGTGGAGATGCTAGAGTGAAGGTGAGTATATGTGTGCTGTGTACAAGAGGTGAGGTGGAAGGGAGCTTCAGTCAGATTCCTCATGGGCAGAGAACACAGTTACAAACTCTTCTGGGTAGGTAACAACACTGGGCTAGATGGAGTAAGTATACTGTTGGCAGAAGAATGGATACATAAAATAATTAAGGTAGTTAGAGTATGTAACAGAATAATTAAGCTTAGACTAGTTGTAGGCAACACAACAGCAACTGTTATCTCTGCTTATGCATCACAAACATGACTGACAGATGAGCAAAAGGACCATTTCTATGAGGCCCTCTTGCAGACCATTTCCATAACAAATGAGTGACCTCATTATCATGGCTGGTGACTTCAATGGACATGTTGGGCAACACCAGGATGGTTACTCTGGGGTACATGGTGGCTATGGATATGGTATGAGGAATGAAGAAGGGTCAAGGCTCCTGGAGTTTTGTGACACAAATGACTTAACCATTGGCAACACTAACTTCAGGAAACCGACCAGCCACTTGATCACCTACCAATCAGGTGAAAGCACAAGCCAGATAGACTTCATACTTACCAGAAATCAGGATAGACAGATGGTTGTGAATACCAAGTGTTTCCCTGGAGAAGAATATACCACCAAACATAGATTAGTGATTAGTGACTTCAGTGTAAGAGCTAGGCAGATTAAGAGACAAAAGACAATCTGAGGAAGGAAAGTGTGAAAACAGAGATCCCTCTTCCAAATATATGTTCAGAGAGGTTATATGTGATGTTTATGATGAGAAGGAGGATGAGATAGAGACCTATAACATATGGGACAACTGGGAGTTTCTATGAGAAAACCTGCTGTGGGCCATGGACAAGATCTGTGACTGGGGCAAGATACCAACCAAACAAAAGGTGACATGGTGGTGGAATAGTACTGTTGATAGGGCCATAAAAGCTAAAAAGACAAGCATGGAAAAACTGGAAGGGGCAGCAAAGAACAATATCAAGTAGCTAGAAGAGAAGCTAGACGTCCGGTTTACATAGCACAGAAAGAAGCTGAAAGCAAGAAGTTTGCCAAGGATCAAAGGCGTGAAGTGTTCCAGATTGCAAAGCAGTGTGTCAGTGTGAATCAGGATGTTGTTGGGGAAAAGTGTGTTTGGAATGACAGTGGCACACTTAACCCCACCAAAATTGAGAAGAAAGAGGCTTGGAAATGAAAGGTTGCTGAATGTGGAGAATGTGTGGGAGGAAGAGGGACTACCAAAAGTAGACCCAATAGAGGAAGCAGCTATTGAAGTTGAAAGTTATATGATAGAAATTTCCATTAAGGTGGGGAAAGCTGTCAGACCATTAGGAATAGTTGTTGAGATGTTAACAATTTCCAGTGAAGTAGGGCTCAAGCTAGTAAGTTGCATAGTAAACTAGGTACTACAAGGAGGTATCATACTTAATGACTAGTGTAGCACTATCATCAGCAACTGCTACAAAAGCAAAGGAGATGCTCTAGGAAGAAGCAACTACAGATGCATCAAACTGATGGACCAAGTTATGAAGGTAACAGAAAGAGTTTTATCACAGCTGATTAGGAAGAGAATTAGCTTTGATGAGATGTAGTTCAGATTTGTACCAGGTCAAAGTACTACTAATGCTCTCTTCTTGGTGAGACAACTGTAAGAGCTCTTAGCTAAAAATAAGCTGCTCTACCTAGCATTCATTGATATGGAGAAGGCCTTTGACAGAGTACCATGCTCTGTAATCTGGTGGTCTTTAAGAAAACTAGGTGTAGAAGAATGGCTTGTGAGAGTGGTACAAGCCATGTACAGAAATGCTGTCAGCAAAATCAGCATTGGCAATGAGTTTATTGAGGAATTTAGTGTACAAATAGATGTCCATTAAGGCTTGGTTCTAAGTCAGCTCCTGTTTACAATTGTTCTCCAGGCCATAACAAAGGAGTCCATGGGAATTCCTGAATGATGATGACCTAATACTTGTAGCTGAATCTGTGGAAGATCTAGGGAAGAAATTTCAGACATGGAAACGAAACCTAGAACCAAGAGGTCTCAGAGTAAACTTAGCAAAGACTAAAGTCTTAGTAAGTAGGAAAGAAGACAAGACCCTGCTACCATAAAAAAAGGGGGCTCAATGAGCAGAAAAGGAGTAGGGAAGAACTCCATACAGTATACCCAATATAAATTATGGATGCACAAGGTGTAGTGGGATCACAGGCAAGCTGATAGAGAAAAGAGACTTTGTATGTGGCAGATGCACAAGAATAATTAGCAGTCAGAGCACCAGCAAAATAAATTCTTTCTAATGCTTGGAAGGCTCCAAAGAAGTGGTTGATAGCTTCTGTTACACAGGTGACCTAATTAGTAGTGGAGGAAGTTGGTCGAAAGCATAGTAACCAGAATAAGAACAGGGTGGAAAAAGTTCAGGGAACTATTGCCTCTGCTAGTAACAAAGGGATTCTCTTTTCGAGTGAAGGGTAGATTGTATGATGCTTGTGTACAAAGTGCAATGTTGCATGGTAGTGAGATGTGGGCAGTGAGTGCAAAGAGTGTGCAAATGCTGGAAAGAAATGCTGGATGTGTAATCTTAGTGTGCATGAGCAATGGGGCACAGATGGATTGAGAGAAAAACTGGGTATAAGCAGAATCAGATATAGTTTACAAGAGAGAAGACTATGTTGGTACGGACATGTAATGCATATGGATGATGACAGTCAAGAAAAGAAGTGGCAGGTCATCCAAGTGGAAGGAAGACATGGGAAGAAGTGGTGAAGGTAGATATCAGGATGCTGAACCTCATAAAAAAGATGACAAAGGAATGCGACAAGTGGCAAGATGTTGTGCAGGAAAGAATCCATCCGACCTTTGCAAGCATGGAAAAAATGAATGTAAAATGAGGATGATGATGATGACAGATGTCCTCGTTTTTCTTTTCCTTGAAATGCACCTTAATGAAGGTAGTGTTAAAAAGATGTTTACTCCAAAAAAAAATCTCTTACACATTAAGCGAGAAACTGTAATGCTGAAGCCATACACAACATATTTATAAGTAATACTTTAAGCCTCATCATCATCATTATCAATCAATTGCTCTACAGGAATTAACTTTCTGAGTGAGAGCTGCAACTGAGTTACTCCAGTGCTACTCTATAGTTTGATTACTGCCACTAGTACTGTGTTATGTCTCTAGCCAAAATTTTTCATTTTTGCTAGCCCGCATTATCTAGCTTTAAATAGGGACCAAGATGAAGCACATTTCACCACTGTAAGCAACAAAGACATATAAATGATGAGTACTATGTTAGCTGGCAGTGCTCAGGTTATTATTTTATCTTATAAGCCTGGAAAAGGCAACAGGAAATCACTCCATGGTAACTTTCTCAAGAAAATCGATGACAACTTACGACGCGGTCTGCAAGTTCAGTTCATGTTTGCTTCTTGTGTCCTGCTTTGTAATATTACTAGATGATGTGACCCTCACATTCTGGAGGTATGAGTATGGAATCACAGGTGTACTATGAACCCATTCCTGGATCAATGAAGAAAGCCACATGAGAGAGGGCATGCATTTCCTGTTCCCACAACTGTTGATGTATGCATTAACACATTTGTCTCCTTTCATATCTATTACTTTGGATCATTGACGTTTTCAACTCTGTGAGTCTAATGGAGCATTATTTTTCTTCAGTATTTCTAGTATAATGTATTTATCCATAAATGCCTCAGGTTCTCCATCAGTGTCCCTTAAAATGTAGCAATGCCTACCAACCAAAAGAGGGTCAGTAGGTATTTCTCCATATAGAATTTTCTTGCACTACATACCTGACCATCTAAACTGTGTTTTGATTAGGAAGCTTTCAATTCTATCCATTTTGTAACAAGAAATAATTCTACTCTTTCTAATCTTATCTCTCCCTGAAGTGCATCAGTTGATGCTCAGGCAGTGCATGTGAAAACTGTGGAGAAGCCTTATTTGTGACCTGTACAGTATCGAAGCTTCCAACTTGTACAGTAATGATAGAAGTACAACTGCCTTGTACACATCTAGCCTTTTGTTTAGTATCATATCATGCTTATACCATAGATGATGAGAGCCTACCTATGTGGTATTATTTATACATACCAATACATCATCATCAATGGTGGTGGTTCTGTAAGGTAGTGTAGAAACGGCCATCAATTTGCACAAATGGTGGGCTGCGAGGTATTGGTGAAGTAATTCAGTCTTCTAAATGCTGATGGTAAGGCTAAAGAAATTAAGTGGTCAACAATGTCTGCCAATATATGTGTGCTTCAAAGACAAAACAGTAAGTCTGTACCACTGTGCTGCTGTTTTGGTCTTTGTAATAATTTTCTGGATGATTACCTTGTTATCAAGGTTGTATCACCAAGAAGAGCCCAAAGAGTACAGGTCAAATAATATTTTCCTGTTTAGAATCAGTTGAGATAGGAAAAGTAAGAGACAGCTGTTCTGCAAAGAAAATAGTGGCTCCAATGCATAGATTGAATGATTGGATCATTTGAATCATGCTATTAGAGTAACTCAGTTATGAGAGCACTATTCTAAGGGCATCATTGGAGACAGCATCAAAGGAATTTTCAAATCAACAATCATCATATATAGGTCCTTTCTATTTTCCTCAGATTTTTCCTGATCTGATGCAGACTGAAGATTATATACACAGCACTATGTATACTCTTTAGTCTGCTGTCAGTAGTAGAATTTGGTCTCAAGACTTCAGGTTGCAACAGAACCTTCTCATGTCATCAGTGTTAGCAGCCTTCTGTTGCCAATCAACTTTCTTTCAACAACCAGCCTCCTTCATTTATAAAGATACTTCGGTGCTGAGCTCTTTGCAGCCCTGAGGTACTGCATATTAATGGGAAAATTCATGTCTGTGACTCAGTCTATGTGTGTGCCATACACAGTCTGGAGCTAGGGGGTGGGGGGTCATAGTTGTTGAACCAATTCTAATGGTTGCATTGATTGAAGCTCAACAGTCCTGAAGAACATGTAAACAAATCATCTCTGATAATCTTCTATTTAGATTTAGCACCATCTCTGATATGGATCTGTGACAGCTGTTTCTTGCACTTACTGACAAATGTTTACCCTAGGCTTGATGCATATTGTGCACCAACTTCTATGACATGATGCTGTATTGGAATTTTCTCTTTGAAAGGAGTCTCACAGCTCGTCTGCTGTACACAAGCCTATGGTGTGTACAAGTATGCTTAGCACCTACTTCAAACTAAGATATTATCTAGCATATGCCAGAACTTGGATCTCGGGTGTTTCCAAGATGGTTTTAAAAAAATTTTTTTATGGTAAAATCAGAGGAAGAAAGGCAGTGCACAATACCTTTTTGCAGGGTCTCTGAGATTGGTGGTAGAGGAATAAACCATGACTCATGGGTTACTGTATAACTCCAGAACAATTTACCCTCAAACCAGACACCTAGCCAAAATGCTTGCAACAGAATACGCTCTAATAAAGGCACCCAAGGACCAAGTGGTGATGTTAAACCACATTATGGATTAGGTCCCTTCCTGCTCAAACCTGGTATTGATAATGGTGAGGTTGAGCTCACTGTAGAGAGAAAACAGATCACACCCAATTCTAGTGTTGAAGTTACCCAGCAGTAAGAATTTATCCGATACTACATCTCATTTCTTAGAGAAGCAAAGCAAATCTGTACTAAACATTTCCTAAATCCTTTCTCCTTATAACTGCATACTTCTCAAATTTCTTACCAAAATTTCTAAAACAATTTAAAGAGAATATAGCCTGAACCTGACATTCAACTCATTCGAGGAGGGCCCATGGGATAATGGGTTGTGTTCTTTAGCCTTATTTATTTTTATTTTCTAAGAGTAAAAGCTTCACATGATTGCAAATTATTGATCTTACATAGGCACAAGGCCTCACATTTTGGGGAGGAGTATAGTCGAGTATATCGACCCCAATACTTGACTGACACTTTATTGTATCGACCTCGGAAGGATGAAAGGCAAAGTTGACCTCAGTGGAAATTATTAAAAGATATTATTACAATTGTGTGTAGAGAAAAAAGACAAGTAAAATATGTAAAAGAAACAAATTGGAATGGTGACAACTACTTTGTGAAAAATAAATATAAAATGATAGCCAATTAGTTCATTGGAAGAATATTGTTTAAACATATATACACGTATACATTTTTATATGCACCTCGATTGAAAGTACGTTCTAGTGGGAGATTTAAATATACCGTAATATTTGGATAGCTATAGCTGGATTATGTAAAAAATATTTACAATTAAAAACTTATTCAATATCTCTTAAGAGATGGCAAACTTCAGAGCCAAGTAAGGTTGTTTAGAATGTAACCTTATGTTATGTTACTTCAATACTGAATAACGTAAAATGTAGGTGAACAAATTTACCACACCGTAATCCGAACTAAAACGCCGAAAAACAAAGTTGATTACGTAAAGAATGTCTTGGATTACTCTGCATCAGAGTTAAACTCTAACTTAAACTAAATTCTAATACTTTTCTCATTTATAAACAGTTGCTAACGATACCCTAGTTTAATTTACTTGCTTCGCCTTGTCCTTGAAAAAGGCATGAACGATGTAACTGCCATTCCCTTGTCTTTGGGAAAGGCATGAATGACAATACATCACATACGGTCAAACTAATTACTCATTTACCGATTCTATCACGTCTGTGTTGGATATATAAAATATCGATTTGTTTTCTTGGTTAAATACTAATACATGATGCTGAATTTCGCCTCTCCACTTAGGAAGTAAACAAAAAAAACATTTTATTTTGTTGTTTTTTAGCACTAATTAGCCTTCGTGTCTAAATTGAACTCATTTTTTTTTTTTTTGCTATTTTAAACGTCATTTATTTCAGAACAAGATTGTTCAATCGGTTCCTAATTTGTATCAATAATCTACAGGTTTAAATAGATTTCATTCTCCGTATGTATCGCTTTCGCGACTGATGATGACACGTATATATATTATATAGATGCGTGTGTGTGAGGAAGATGAGATTTATAGATTAATATCTCTGAGGGGCATCATTAAACAAAGATAAAATAAAAGGTAAAATAACTTGACCCAGTTCATTTTGGGAGGTGTAAAGTGAACAAAAAAGACCTGTTTGAATTGTAAACCTGTTAATAATTTAAAAAAAAATAAGACACAGATTTTTCAGTAGAATATCTATAATTAACTATCGTCGATTTTTGTTGATGGTTAAAGGAGAACAGCCGACAATATAAACAGATGATGTAAAGGAAAAAAAGTCGAAGGATTTATAGGTAGATGGACAATATTGCTATTTTAATTTTTCATAGCAAAAACCTGTTCATAGTAGTCTACTCTCTATGTATATGAAAATAAATATGTTGATCGATGTGTGTATTTATAGCGTCCTCGTTTTTCCCCTCATTTCATACACACACACATATATATAAATATATACTAGTATGCCAAAAAAATACATAACATATAAACTGTATGTCTTTTAATCCGTAAACGATGTAATATAGATAAATGGAACTGTCAAGTACACTTGTACCTATATTCGTAATATATATATATATTCGTATGATGCCGTGTATCCGTGTGTCTACAAGTTATTTATTGTATATGTACAAGCACATTTCTGCAGAAGCTACGTACACAAATGTTGACGTAACGGCCCAATATTCGGATTGCAAGTCAGTTTACTAAATCTAATCGTACAAAAAGGGAAAGACTTACATTATACTACTATGTTGCATATTTAAAAAGACCAATACAGAAATGGCATATTGACATATAACAATATAAATAATTCGAGGTAGATGATTTCGGCAGTTTACCACAAATCAAAATAGTATCTATAATTGATTTTGCATTCGCAAATGAACGATAATTATTTAGAATGTTTTGTTTTCGTATATCTGTAACAAACGACTATACACACATACACGTTATATCTATATATGCATCTATGAGTTAACTGTATGAATAAATAAAAAGAAATTAACTGGTAATATTTTAACAGCATCAGTGAATAAAAAAAATTGAAGTTGTTCACAACGGGGGTCGTTCATAACTGATTTTAATAAAGGACTCACTAGATGGCCATCGAAACTGGTATCAGTGTAACTGTCAAACCTTTTATCTCTTCGATTATATATTTTTAAAATTCTAGAATGATGTAATAAGTCAAAGATGTTAGATAAATATACCGATTAATAATAACATAAAGAAAATTACACACATACAGATATAGATGTAGATGACAATGTATTTATGCCTGTAAACTAAATCACTTAGGTTAATTACTCAGTAAACTAACCTGATCTGGGGAGCATTTTGGCACCATGATGTACTGACGCATGAACAGTCTCAACTTTGTCACGAACGTCTGACCGACCAAGGTCTGGACCGTTCAGATCGGTTGCCTGATGGCGATTTGGGTTGCTGTTGTATCCTGATTCAGTGGGTGTTATATATTCACTGTTGTTGATCTCAGAGGTTCTGTACGCGGCCATAGAACGAAATCCACCACTTCATCCACTCTGGCTGTCTATTCCAGTCATTCTCCCTGTCCCTCGTTACTTTGTCTGATTTATTAACTCTTACTGTACCTCATTTACTCTCAATATATTTTTGTAAATCTCCGTCTCCTACTCAATCAGTTTCTCTACCTCTTCCAGTTACTCCCTCTATCTCTATTAGTCACTCAGTATTCCTTGTCTCTCTTTTACTTCATTTCTCTATCGTTTATTCTCTCTCTCTCACTCCCTCTTTTCACCTGCATTAGTCGTTTTGACTGCATCAAGTGTGTACTTATGTAATTTGCTATCAATTAACCAAGCTATGCTACTTAAGTTCGTCATCTCATTTCTTTTTTACTTCATCGTGCCCACTCGCTCCAGGATCGCCTTAGTTTTATATTAATCATGTACTCGCGTCGCTAATACTTTTCGGAAAAGCATGAATGTTATACATTCTCATTTACCTCGTCCTAAAAATATGCAATCTAAAACAATCATTTAGTTTTGATGGGTGACATTTCCTCTATTGAAGACATGCTTCTTGCTTTTAATTAATTCTAATATCCTTTTTTTGTATCCTCAATTCTTTTTGTCCAGTCTTATCTTTATATTACTTCATTGTCATATCAGAGCCTTCCCGTAAACCCAGTTCTGTTTCCATCTTTTTTCATTTCTCACCTTCATGCAGGTTTAGCTATATATATTTTTTGATCTTTCGTTCTGTATCTTTTGTCACTTTTTTTTCTTTTATTGCACTGTCTGTCAAATACTATTTCTTTTTATCTTCAGCTTATTATTTTAAACTGTTTTTACATATTCCATCGCTATCTCTGTAACTTGCTAAGTGCTTCCATCAATATTCCTCGTCATACTCTGTTATCTTTCGTTTTGCTTTCCTCTTGTATTGTTTTGTTTTGTTTCATATATGCCTATCCTACTTCCAGAAAACATGGCTGTAGTTTGATAAGAGAGACAGAGCAGGAAGCAGTGTTGAGATATACTCTGTGGACAACATTTAATTTATCCGCCACAAGACAAAGTGACGTCACATTCTCTAATAATTTACAAAAATACGGTTTAGTAATTACATTTGGTATCTCCTTCATCTTTTAAAAACTGTCCGAAGTACACTACAATAGTATTTTTTTAAATACTATAAGCTAATTAATTTCGCTGTGATGAGGAATAAGTAATCATATATACCGTTGGAATATTGTAAATATCCCTTGTAAAGTGTAAGGCGAAAGAGAAAGTGAAATCGTCTTCGAATTTTACTTATATTTATAAACGAAAACATTTATTGATTACTTAGAAATAGATTGGTGGTTGTTATAAACCAGATTTTCATGCTGTTGCACACGTTCAGACTTAACAAATTTTCAAAATTCTTTTATAATATAAAACTCACTTTAAGATCTGATGTGTTGAGTAAGAAACAATAAGTGTGCGTACGAGGGTGTGTATCCTTTCATTTTATTTCTGTTGGAAATAATTGATATTTGAACCCCAAAATTATTGTAGGCTAGAAAACGATCGAGATAAATTATAATTTCAACTTCATAACTCCAATTTCCTCTCCCTTGAACTTAAAAGAGCTGATAATTTGGTGAGGGATTCCACCGATCATGAAAGATCTAGCACTTAACATTATCCGTCGCCCTGTTTAACATCACCACCTGGCCATTGGGTGCCTTTAGCGGAGCCCACTGTTGCAAGGTCTCCGATTTGAGGATAATTTCATTCCGTCCTCCCATCAGTTCCAGAGGCACTGGAAAGGGTCATGGATGCTGCCCTTCTTCCTCTGACCAAGCCAGTAAAAAATAGCCCTAGGTTAGCCCTGATTGAGCTGACCTATGATTAAAAACATTTCAACTGTGGTCACCCTATCTGTTCAGTCATAGTCTAGCTAGGACTACATTGTAACATTATCGTAATTATGTGGATGGTAGCTAAGATATACCCTTTAAAATGAAAGCAGCTAGCTTTTATTTATTTTATAAAAAAACTTTGAAAAACAGTTAGGAAAAACAGACTATGGTAACTAGGGTCACTGAAGACAATCAGATTCATTTATTGACTTCATCCTCTCGCCAGTGTTGCTGGACAAATCAATAAATCGTTTAACATTCTAAAATCATAATTGAAAGAACATCCTGCTATAAAAACATATGAAAAAATTATACAGATAAACAAGATCGATCATTGTGCGACAAGTTGGAAATGAACAAGAACGAAGTGGTGTGGAAATTTCTGAATGGGATAAAACTGGCGGGTTGGGGCGTGCGGAAGCCATGATCATGAAGATCGTATACTCGGACAGCGTGGCAGCAGTTTCTGACGGGTGCGGGACCCTTGGTGCTGGCTGACCGAGACATCTGGGGCGGACATGATGTGACACCAGCGAGAGGTCGACCGGGAGTTGCAAGCCGGGCTAAGGATCAGAAAGGACGCGTCGAGCCCAACTTAATCATCAGGAATTGTGAGACATCATATACAGCTCCGTTGTTCGGTTTAAAGACATGGGCAAACGGACTGAAAATTTGTCTTAATTACATATTCTTAATTACATATTCTTGATTACTGAATCTTGGCTTAATGATAACATTTCTTATGAAGTTGTCAGCCGTTTGACCGGAAATTATCATAGTTTGAGAGCAGAAAGATTTGCTGATGTGGGCAAGGGAGGATGGGTTGGAGTTATCATATTAGTTTCTATTAAAAACAATAATGGCTCTTATTCGTTTTTGCGTGGATATTTTAACCATACCTCTAAGTTTTTATTATACTTTTTTTTAACTGTCTTCGGATGTTTATGCTTTGAATATAATAAGAATTTTTTTTTAAAAATTAATTAAAAAGTTACTTTTTTTTTTTTAGAGTTGTTAGCCTGTCAGACAGAATGCATTGCCAGTATTCATTCTGGCTCACTGCGCTTTGTGTTCAAATCCCACCGAGGTCAACTTCGCCTGTCATCCATCCGGGGTCGATAAAATAAAGTAGTAGTCAAGTACTGGGGTTGTTGGCCTTGTGCCTATATTAGAAACAATATTAATATCAAAGAATCAGATTCTACAGAAAAAAACAAAAAACAAGTTAATTAAGTAAAAAAATTTAAATTTAAAAAAAATCAGAAACTGATTAAGGTTAGGTGATTGACAGCTGTAGTCCTCTTTTTTATATAAATATATTTCGTTTGCATTCGAAGTGTATGAATATATTTTGTTTGCATTTGAAAGCATTAGCTGTTTCAGTTTCAATTTATTAAAGATGAAAATATAATTTACAAATGCGAAAATACACTTTACTTCAAATGCAAACGAAATTTATTTTTTTAAAAAAAGGTACAGTGGGTGTAAACACCCTAACCCTAATCAATTTCTGATTAAAAAAAAGTTTAGAAATTTTTCTTTCAAAAATGAAAAAAAAAAGTTGTAGATTCTGAATCTCTGATGTTCAAAACATAAAAATCTGAAGACCATTTTTTTTTTTTTTAAAGGCATACAAAAAAAAAAACAATAGAAGGAGTTTATAAAACTCAATGCTAAAACGAATATGTGCCACAATAATTATTCAGACAGAAGCTTTTCTTTTCTTGAAGTCAATTTGGTGCAAAACTTTTTTGTTGCAATTCTAATTACATAATACTATCTATTATAGATCCCCATCTTTTCCTTTAAACCAATCAGTAAATGAAGTGATTCACCATATTCAGAAATGTTATACTAACTCTATCTCTTTTGGTGATTTCACTCTTTGTGGAGACTTCAATTTTGCAACTTTAAATTGGAATGACTTGAATCAAGGTAATCGTGTAGAAAAATTTCTTACTACACAGCCATGCCTGCACCTATATATATATATATATATATATATAGAAATGACTTCCACACAGTTTCTGTCTCCCAATTTCACTCACAAGGCATTGGTCAGCCCGAGGCTATAGCAGAAGACACTTGCCCTAGGTGTCACTCAGTATGACCCAACCCAAAACCACGTGGTTACGAAGCGAACTTCTTAACCACAAAGCCATGCCTGCACCTAATGATGATTATGTAAATTAAAAAAATCCATATTAATGTAAAAAAAAATGGAAAATATGAACTATCTATATTTTTATATGGAAAATATAAATAACTCAACAAAATGTCCAAAATAAAGAAAAAGATTCAAGGAAAAAAATATTAAAATCTAAGCAGTAAACTAAATAATATATTTAATTTGTTTCCTAATTGTCCTTTGACTGAAAAGGTGAGTAGTCCTTAGCGTTTAAATGACATGGGAACATTTAAAGTTTAATTTAGCCGATTCCTCTACTTTAAACTTTAAACTTTAATAATCAACTATCAGTTACAATTGCAATTAGTTTAAGAAAGTAATCTTTTGTTGTAATAGATAAGATTTTAAAAAAAGGTTTGTGAAGGCCATCAGACAGATAAAATGATGTCAATGGTTACCTCTGATCCTTGGAGCTGGCTGGTTTCAGACCACCTCCACTGAAGCACTCCTATATCACTTGTCTCTCCTCCTTTCATTACCCAGTATTGTGTCCCCTCCCACTAACCACTATGCACAGTTCTTCCTCCCTAAAATGTCAGCCATTTGGAATTCTCTCCCAGCTCATGTTTTTCTTGTAGCCATCAACTCAACTTGCAAGCAGAACATTCAAGAACATTAATCACATTGATCTCACCAGTCTTAGAGTCTCAGAGGGCCTGCAAAGGTAATGCACACAACACTTCCTCCAGACCAAACCCCCCAAAAAAGGAAGAATGAAGAAGTCGGGACATCTGAGTAAATGATGCCAGTTTCTGATCTTAAAGATTAGATTCATGAATTCATTACATGTCACTACTATCAATGTACTGTATCATGGCAAGGCACTAAAACTTACACTTCCCAGTCAAACTTAACTAACAACAGTAGTAGTAGGTAAGCCCAAAGATAGAACACCTTAGAGCAATCTGCAGATCCAGCACTCAGGATATATTGATTATAATGCATTATTCAGTGTGTCCATTCATTCTGAATTGGAGCATCTGATCCACATTCTTCTCAAATGGTATTCTCACTTTTCTTTGTTGACAATGCTGTTTTACCATAAAATTTATGACTTAAAACTTGTGGTCTCCATTTTGATGACCATAAGGAATTTACTGTGGGAGATTTGACTGCTAGTTTTGGTGGTTTTATGATTGCAGTAATGAGATTGGTTATTTAAATCTTGCCTATGGCTTAATCAGAGGAGGAAGGGCAGGGCTCATCATCTGTTTGCAGGGCCTCCAAGACTGAGGGAGAGGAAACCATGACTCATGAGGGCACATGACTTGAGAGTGTGAATAGGAGATAGGTTATGTATGGGAGGGTGAGATGAGGAAAAGAGTAAGAGCATGGGTAGGAATAGGGGAAGCTAAGTATGCACTAATTCATTCAACAACTTGAAATGATTTCTAAATTTCAGATACTTGCAGAAAAAAAAAAAGGTGATATTGATATCTGTGTCACATGTTGAGAGAAACAAGAATGAAACTGGTTCTAAATGACACTGCTTTCATGGATGTAAGCATGCACTATTAAAATGTCCTGCATTTGGTAAAATGTGAATTAAATATGGAAAAAATACTTTCAACCAATATGTAAAACTACAAAAAGAGGCCGAGGAAATTGAAAATGAAGATTCAGCAATATGAAATTGGCTCAAAAAATTACTACAATGACCAATGTTAGTAGTAAGATGCAAGCTGACACTGGCAGTCAGGTAACTAATACCTCAGACCTTCTGGATGGATTTTAATCAACCAAAATTAGGGAAGTGTGATCTCAAAAACAATTTGATGGTGTCATTGTTGCTGACTAAGAAAAATCCTGGCTTGCTCGGTATGAATGAGATGTTGACAGTTCAACAATAAATCTCAAGATTGAAAATTCATGACAATTTGGAAGATTAAGAGATTTTAAGATTAACATTTTTCTCTTAGGAAATATCAGACCATGTTATTTTGAATTAAGACCATTGCCAATACACATAAAAACATCAGTTAAATGAAGCTGAGGAAACTAATTAATGAAGGTCTTCTAATAAAGATTCCTCACGAAGAGTGTAAATTAGCCTCTCTTTTAGTGGTTGTGTGAAAAGTGGATGGAGATCTCAGAATATGTGGACACTATAAAGTAGGTGTAAATAAAAAGGTGTTCATATTCTTATCAAGCACTAAATACTGAATCAATATTTCATTCTCTTTCCAGCATAATTTTTTTGGCTAAATTGGATTTAAAGAAGGTATATCAATAGATAGAAATGTGTTCTAAAGCAAGAGAATGTACGATAAATATACCAATGGATTTTTTAAGATGGACATGTCCTCCATAAGGAATTAAAACAACCAGCAATATGTTGCAGAGAGCAATTGAACATGTTGGAAATGATATTGATAACATTATTTATCTAGATGATGGTCCTAAAACTGACAAAAGTCTACATATCAAGGTAGATGAGATCACAAAAAGGTTAGAATTATCAGGCATGGTGATCAATCAAACTAAGTGTGTTAGAGACTGATGAATTGCCTTCCTTTGGATATAGACTGACAAAAGAGAGTATATCACCAGATCATCATTTAGTAGCAACAAAGGATAAGAAGCAATTAGAATTTTTCTTTGGCTTATCAATTTCTATGGTATCTTGTGTAATGTGTCAGCATTCATCTGGGATGGATTGAGTTGGCTTCAACCAGTGAATCTACAGCTTTGTGAACAGAAGCTGACCTCACTTGGCGATCACAGAAGTCTGACAGAGATCATCAACCAGTCACAATTCCAATGGTGGAAACACCATATACATGAGGACCAGATATAAATTCAAAATCGTGTAATGGAGAATTAAATGTTCCAACAACCTGTTTGAGAACATTAATGGTTAAAGCTGTGTATGATGGTACATATTGTACCATATATAACTTGAAATTATAAGCATGGTGGCCAGGTTACCAGGAAAATGTTGAATATGAAAGATATCTGACATGTGCTATAATAAAACTGGAATTACCTTACACAGTGCACACATGACCTAAAGAAATTAAAGCATGGATACTTGTCCATACAGATCACACTTATGTTCAGGATTTAGGACTGTTCTTCATACCTCATGCCTACTATGGGTGGCCAGATGTAATAATAGCTAAGAATAAAGAAGCAGAAGCAGGTATTAAGAACTGCCAGAAATGGAGCTCCAGATATATTAGTGCCTGGAATGCCAGTGAATTTTGTGATAATGATTTGTGTACATGGCTCGATAAGATCAGATGTAAACCTATGAAAATGCCTCTATATCATCCATAATCAAATGGAATTGTTGAAAGAATGTTTGCAAGTGTTAAAATGGGTGTAAAAGCATATTCACCAAGTTCTATTAATGCATATTTTAGCTGCATGCTTTTGAGTTATTGGACAATCCCTCACCTAGGAAGACTTCTTAGTCCCTCTGCTTTGATGGGCAAACAAATACAATCAACAATAACAGTGTCTTATGAAACTGAAGCTCCAGTTTGGTATTGATGCAGAAGAAATGGTGAACCACAACAAGCTAGATTTATATCTGAAGCAGGAAATAATACAGCTGTGATTCTTTAAGGTGAACAGATTATATACTAGCTCATCCAGATCAAATAAACAACGATATAAATATTGATAATGAACAAAATACAGAACCAGTCCCTCAATGATATTCAAGACTATTAATAAAGATTGTGATTTGACAACTGATACAGGAACAAAATGCAGTTCCCGATTAACGAAATGAATTAAACCAATTCAATTTGAGAATTCAAACTGGTGTCATTGTTATGCTAATATTGGTAACATTGTATGCATTTTACATGCTGATCTAAGACTATACCTTGGCTATTCAGTTGAACATAAAGGACCATGTGCAACTACAGCTTTACTCGGATACAGTACAACACGACACAAACATCTGCCTAAATAAATGGAGAAGGTATTTGAGATTTATACCACTTCAAGTCCTAAAATATTTAACAGTTAAAGTGATTACAAAAAAAAAAAAACTCATCAGCAAACCTTTAACTAAAAACTAAAAATTTCAACTGATGACATTCATATATTGGTTTGAAGGTGCTCCACTACAATTTAGAGACTGATTACTAAACAGCTAAAAACAGTTCTTTGAAAAGGAAATTAAATGAAAATCTTTTTCGTAGGTATACTCAACAGCTTCTGGATATTTCAAAGCTACATATACATCTAAAAATGCTTGTCAAGTCTTAATCTAGAGATCAACGCTGTTTACAACAAGTATTGATGATAACTTCCCAGAACACTGTTTTCACTGGTCCTTAAAGAGAACTAATTTGAGAACCTATGTCATTTTTAGTACAACTTGTATGCAATTCTAAATGTCACAAAAACACTTTTCAGTACTTTTGATCCAAACACTAGAGATCCTACCAATCTAATATTATTTTAAATGTTAGGTTTTTAGGTATTTGCTTAATTTTAAAAGTGCAGTAACTTTATTTACTTCTAATTATTTGAAGATAATTTTTTTCTTAAAGAGTTGCAACATTTTAAACAATCTTACAACCAACCACTAATATAATTTTAAAAATAGTTAAAAATTCTAGACTAATGATGTAAAAAAAAAAAAGACCAACTCATGTCATTCAGGTCTAACTAGTCACACCGGTAATGTAGAAAATGGGTCACAATGGGCAACACTGTTAAAAAGAATGCAAACAAGATATGCATAAACATAATTGATTCATAATTAAAACAGCTGTCATCCACCTAGAAATTTTAGTTTTAGTTAAAATGTCAGTAAGATAAATTATGTTTTTGGCCGAGGTTGATAAAACAAAATACCAGTCAAGTACTGGGGTTGTTGGCCATGTGCCTATGGTAGAAACAATAAACAGAATTTTCTTCTAAAGTGACTTTTCACTGGGGGTTGTTGTATAGAAGAGGGTGTGAAGTGTCATGAATTAATTAAGCATACGCTCCAATGGGTGCAGAGACCGATGCCTGTGTATCGGCAAAATACCAATAATATACCAGGATCAATTCAATCGACCTATACAGTCCTCTACAAATATGTGGCCTAGTGCCAATGTGAGAAATCATTTCTTTGATGTGACAGCAACCCAATTTTGATTATTGGTTGTAACCACATCTGTATGCCTTAAATTCAAAATGTCTAATCTGGGGTTAAAACAGATACCCGTTAGATAAAGGCCTAGTGTTCTGAAAAAAGAAATCACTTCTTTCAGTTTTACATTAACCTTTTTTCAATAGTGCAATTTTTCACTTCAGATGACATTTAAAAAAAAAAACCTTTTGCAATCCTATTAAAGCCATTTCCTCAAGTTATTCTTTTTCGTTCATTGAAAGATCACAATCATGTGCCAATTGTGATGTGGGTATTTAATTTTAAGACAAATGATAATTGCCTTATTGTCGTCTACAGTTTATATACTGTCATTACTACTTCACAATGGTAGCAAGAGGATATTTAAATGAATCATCAGTTTATAATAGGTGATTCGGTTAGAACGGACAAACATTAAATCATTGTCTACTGTTCAAATCATACTTTGTAAGAATCTCGGTTAAGCGAAAGGAGGAGAATTCTTTCGGTGGAGGAGATTGGGGGAAAGCACCAGACCTGTGATTTAGCAAGATCTATTTCTATTAACAGCTGTTATTTACATGTAAGGAAAATAGCTATTTAAAGAAAAACGAAAAAAAACAACATTTGCTCTACGTATTCATATCTAAGATCTTTATATATTATAACCCTCAGAATCACTGTGGTCAAAGATATTTAGCAAATGAAAATGTTCAATCAATCAACTAAAACTTCAAAGAAAACTGGCTTTTGTTTGTTTGTTGTTTCAGGAGGAATATATTCTAAAAACAAACAGAAGTCTGTTATCTACTTACGCAAAAACAAATAAGATGCAACGTAACTTAAAAGCATTTCCCATATGATATGCCGATAGTCGAAATCTGCATTTAAGTTTAGGGACAAACATTCAAGATGTCCGCAAATAATTTAATATAATTACTTGTGGGCAGCTAATTACACACACTAAAAACGTTAAGCTAAATGAATTGTTCTTGCATCACCAGAAAGCGATTGACATACAACAGTAATGAAAGTCCATTGCATGTGCTAAGCATGCAAGTACAAAACGCAACATTCGTTTTTAATTATAGACCTGAGAGATGAAAATAACCAACCAGTCTTTATCGTACTAGCAAGCAGTGAATTCTAAGTGCAACTAGCTTTATACGAAGCCACCTAAATATATATATTACTCTACCGGCCCACTTTTCGTTGAGCAATATTAAAGACACCATGATTAGCTAGAAATACAATTGCGGGGTTTAGAAATGAATCGACATAACTTATTCCAAAGTTTAAATATAAAGG
This sequence comes from Muusoctopus leioderma, assembly GCA_027124095.1. Classification (NCBI taxonomy): domain Eukaryota; kingdom Metazoa; phylum Mollusca; class Cephalopoda; order Octopoda; family Octopodidae; genus Muusoctopus; species Muusoctopus leioderma. The sequence goes on from JAOPJM010001291.1 coordinate 9,674,620, forward strand.
CAGTTACAGTTAATTAAGGAAATAACCTCTGAGATCATACAAAACGTTATTTTTAAAAGCACTAAGTTAATATTGTCTGGAAAAAATCCACAAATGGGAAAGAAATGTGACAACGTAAAAATAGGACACCTAAAAAAGAACAAAAACAAAAACTGACTAATAATATTAGGGAGCAGAAAGCTATGAAGGAAAATCGGAACAGAACTCAAATATAACTAGAAGTACTAATTCTATGAAAACAGTCATATTATTATATATATATATATAGTGAGAGAGATATATAAACACATATATGTTTGTGTATATGTGTTGGATAGTGTCCGATATAGACGACCGCACCCCAAAGACTAGTAGGTACTAAAAATAGAATACTTTTAAAATGTACCTGTATCTGCTCAGGGATTAGAATGTATTCAGCATAGTAAGTCAACGTTCACTCTCAAGATTCGCCACACAACTTTGGCTTTGAGGAACCATTTTTATTTTTACCATACTCTATACTGGAGTCATTTTACTACAAGCCTACTACAGACACGTCAGACTAGCACCGAAATCAAAGTTAGGAGATAGTTACTCATCAAGCTGAACACTACAGTAGTAAGGCATCTGGTAGTAATACCGTTAAAAAAAAAAAAAATTTCTTAAATTAAAATGAAATAACGTATTCTACTATTAAGGTAAATTAAACACTCGATATACGAATCAGGTACCATAGTTGTTGGTATGCAACCGACTCCCAAATTCTAATATGTATACTAACTATAATTAAACCAGACAGGCACTATTGGATATTGTGTACTCAATTTAAACAGTGATCCACTCCCACATACGCTAACGGGGTGGATAAGTTTTCTTTTTTCTTTATACATTCATAAACGCACGTGTCAGAGCATCAAATTCCAAACCACTTCCAAATTAAATCAAATATATTTTTACAGAGGTTACAGCTGATTGATTTGTTATCTATTAGTTGATGTTAGAAATAAGATGAGAAAACAAAACCTAAACTAAATATTAAATATAACTATACTAGATGAGAGTCTGCAAAAGAGAGAAGAGCCATTAATAATTTAACGTTATTTATGGGAGCAGGAATGCTAAATGTTTAAGTTACTGTAAAATGTATAGTAAGCTATTGTAATGGCAGGTTATTCTTCAGTATTTAATGACGGTTCTGTTTTTATCTCTCTCTCTCTTTTTTTTTTTTTTACATCTGTATCAAGTACGCGTAGTAATAGGTACTAAAAATAACTAATACTAAAAAGCAGTAGACATTTTTCTATGAACAGACGAAAACAATATAAATAATGATTTCACAGTTAACTGTTGTAACATTGAAGACAAATACGAAATTCGTAAAAATACATACTGATTTAGCAAACTCCAACTCGTTTTTAGTGGCATCATAAAGGGATTCTATATCTTCGTATTGATGTTGTAAACTCTGTTTTTCTTCTAAGACATCAAGACCGTATTGGGCGGCTTGTAATTTCTGCTGGGTCGTTTCGGCAAGCTCGGCATTTAGCCTCTCCACTTCGCCCTTCAGCTCATCTTTGCTCAATGCGGACAAATTGAGGGGCTGTTGAGCAGGACAGCAACTAGTATCACTAGCTTCAGTCTCAGACATTCTCCAAGAAAAGGCCCCCACCGCAAATAAAACAACTTTAACAAAAAGTTGATGCGAAATGAGCTTTTAAATCCCAAAAGGTTAAAGCTCAAATACCCGAGCAGTCTTAACCATCCATCACCATGCTATGTGCCATATTTAATTTATGCAGAATTTGCCGGAGACGATCACGTGACAGAAATTCGGAAGCTGTGTAGGAGGAATGAAGAGAAGCAAGTGGGTGATAGTGAGAGAAATAAATCAAATCAGAGGAAACTTTGACAAAGTATTCGTTCTGTCTATATAATACTAAGAAAAGGAGATTATAATTAGAAAAGAGATTATTGGCAAATCTTTAAGCGATTCCTCAGTTGTATTTACAATAGATTACGCATTGAGTATCATTTAACTTGGATACTACTTCATTTGTATCTGTATTTTTGAGCTTATTATTTATATTAGATGGGGATATAAAAAGTGCCGATTATTAACTCATAACTATCTCTTAATATAATTCGAGGGAGATTACTCAATTAAGTTTAAATGTGACAAGGCAATATATCAATATTTATAAAATTATAAATTTATCTCTGTTGCAACGACTTGTTTTCATTTGTATGACACTCGGTGGCAGATTCTTTTCCATTCATCAAAGTTAGGTGTTGGAAGCATACTAGCAAAACATATTCCTATCTTGACATACTTTGACTTTTCGTGAAAGATAATTACCCATTCATAGAAGCTCACTCTTCATCAACAACTACCCTACTGCACAACATTATCTGCTCCCGCAAGCCCTATAATATTTTAAGTCGGTTTGCTGCCAGTTCTATGCAGACTACTGTTAGCATCAAATATGTTTTAAGCTATCTAAGACAGTTAAATGGGACATGGAGACTACCTTTCTAAGTATATACCTCCACATCTCTCATGCAACTAAAGTCTGTGATCTAGCAATCTCTAAGTGGTTCATACACAGCTGGGCTAAACAAACAAAAAAAGATAGCTTTCAATACCTGGAAGAAATCTATCACCAACTTGTTGGAGGTCTTCACCTGCCATTGAAAATCCTGCAACAAGATAAAGGTATGCTTTTGCGCATTGCTTGACCTCTAGCCCCATGTTTTCTGATCTTTTGCAAAAGAAGATCTCAACTAACTTCATGGAATCATCCTCTACACCACTCCTTAACCCTTTTGTTACCTAATGAAATACACCACCTATGATTTTCAATTAATTTTGAAAATAATTAAGAATTTTGAGGAATTTAGTAAAACAACTAACTTTCTTGTTATTAAGTTAGTGTTTGGAACATAACTTAACAAAAATTCTTACATAAAATTATAAAGGAAGGTTTAAATTTAAATATGAACACTTTAAAACAAATGGTTTTTATCATAGAACCAGGGGCGGTTTCAGTCGGGTTGGTATCAAAAGGATTAAATCAAATGGCTATGTAAGCAGTACTCTTGCAGACAAAGCCAGCTCATTTGCTGCCTACTTTACTACCACTTTCATTTTGTATACACCCAACAAACCCCAGACCCATCTTATCGAACTGACTTTTCTCACCATCACATGCACACAGTTTCCAAGTGGATAAACGTTTTTGATTCCTTAAGTCCATCAAGACAATCTGTCCTGACTTTGTTCCTGCTATCTCTCTTGGACATTGTGGCCCAAACTCATTAACATTTTACAATTACTAGCTCACTGTCAAGGTCTGTCCTTTCTCTCTACTACTGATCCTCTGAAAAAACTGACCGTATATTGCTACACTTAATCCCACTTGTTTTAATCAACTCTTATATTCTTATCATCCCTATTACCCGTCTTTAGAACAGCATCTCTTGGGAAGCAATTTCTTTGCTATGTTTTCCTACCAAACACTTTCAACAATCACAAACAAACAACTTTGTTTTAACTTTTTTAAGCAAAGTTATTTCCTTGATGCTGTTAGTATCTTAGTCCAACTGCAGATATTTTATTTCAAGTTCACCTTTCCAAGTTTCAAACTTTTACAGTATTTCAAGAAATTTTGCAATTAGAAACAGGTCATTGGCATAAAGAAGCACTTGTCCTTAATTCCTGTGTAATGTCCTCAAGGACTATTATGAAAAAGAAAAAAAAGGAGATGAGTACAGAGCCCTGGTGGACAATTAATGGTACACTAGTGCCAATCCTGACTTCTTGAAGCACTCATACACATGATCTGAAAGTTTCATGAGCCATTTACTCCAAGTTGCTTTCGCAAGCCCACCAGACTGAATGTTTATTGACTTGTTTTTCAATAAACATAGAATTGTTGGTTCATAGCTTATAACATGTCTTGCAATTGTTTCACCTGAAATGCATAATCTGCAGTTTCTTGCCTTGGTAGCAATGCATCTAATTCAATTCAGACATGTACTACTCTTACTATAAACCTTCCTATTATTTTAATAATGTAAACTATTAACTTAGAGGCCTTGGTAATTTCCCTTTGTGAGCACATTTCTTAGTTTTGTATATTTAATGTTGATGCTGTTTTGCCAGTCCTTGAGCTAACACCTGTTTAAGTAAATGAATAACTAGGGAAGAACCAATTCACGAGTTGTTTTTAATGTATCAATAACTTTCCCAGAAAATCATGAAATATTATCTTTATGTTCTTAATCACTCATTGCCTCCTATCTGATTTCTACTGCTGAGCCTTATGTTAGTATTAATAGGGCTAGGTTCTCCTTATCCCATTCATTCATTTTTTCAGCAACTTCTTGTAGACAATCTTTCATGTCTCCTTTCTTCAATGTAACTGAAAACAGTCTTGTTTTTCAATCACTGTTATTTTAATTGTCATAATCTATCCAAAGAGGGAAACTAAACAATAAAATCGATTTTTTGAAACAAAGGTAACCAATCAGCAAAGAAACTGTCTTCTCAAAACTAAAAGTATTAAGGTTTAGATAGGTTTTATTTAATAAATAAATAAATCAAATTTCTTTCTACCCACAATATTGTTGAAATAGACAACAAGAAAACTTGAAAGATAAAATTGCTGGGCTTAATAATTTAAGATCTAAATAACATAGAGCTAATGCACTCATAATTGAAAAAGATGATGATAACTTTGAATATAACACTACTGATAAGAAGAGCAATGTTAGACAAAGATACAAGTTTTGTTGATCATTAGCACTGGTAGTCTCTACATTGCATAGAGGTTTCCTACTGAACACAGCCTTAATTCTTCAAACACGCAGATGATTGGTGTTCACAGGGCCGGCGAAACCGGGGGGGCCAGGGGGGCCATGCCCCCCCCCCACACTTTTTTGATAAGTAAAATTTAAAAAAAGTCGTTTTACATTAGAAAATACTGAATTATTTTATTTTGCAAAAACTTTTCTTCTCAAAACAAGAACAAACAACAAAAATAAATTTCTTT
>JAOPJM010001291.1:9743477-9754421 GCA_027124095.1 Muusoctopus leioderma
TATAAGATTAGATATGGATGTGTGTTGATACATATATATTTATATATATATATATATGATTGTATGTTTATACATATATGTTTGGGTAACTATACATGCACACTTGATGATGATGATGGTGTGGCCAGTAAACGGAGATATGTTTGTTTTGATAAAAGTATTCTTTAAAACAAAAACAAAATAAAAACAAGCATGAGAAAAAAGTAAATAAAGCATAAAATTAAAAACTTAACTTAAGTGACATTGTGTGGTGTTGAAGGAGAATTATGCCAGGAAGGGTTCAACAGAAGGGTTCAACTGATTTAAAAAATCCTGAGCTCGGAATTCAATCAAATGAATTGTTTACCAGAAACTTTCAGTGTTGTCGAGAGATCACTGTCCTTGTGTGGACCATTGACACAAAGTAATTTTAACCATTTTCTGTAGGTGGCGGAGAGACATGTGAAATTACAGACTAAAAACCGTTTTACTAAGGTCAGTAGTTCTTTACAAGTCTGAGTTAGTCAGCTAATGACTTAGGTAGATTTAATCGTCTGAATTGTCTAACACTGTGATTGTTCCAGACTGTTGTCACCTGAATGTTTCTCACCTGGATATACTTCAGGAAAGGCTGTCCAACATAAGACAGCGAAACTAGCCACTATTCTGTTGGTGTATATAATGTAACATGCTTGTAAGTGAAGATACATGACCTAGTGGTTAGGTGGTTAGGCTCACGATAATAAAGTCATGGGTTCGATTCTCAGATCGGGCAACACATTGTGTCCTTGAGCAAGGCACTTTATTTCATGTTGCTCCAGTCTACTCAGCTGAAAATGAGTACCAGTAGTAGCTGGGGGTTAACTATGCGACGGATTATTGTCCTGTTCAGAGGGGAGGCTTGCACTCTCAGTCACTTAACACCATGGGAACCAGGATGAGCTCCAGCCTAATGGGCCCATAGGCTTGAGAAGAACTTTAACTAACTTTAACTTGCAAGTAGAAAGGAAAAATACATTTAATGGTGTGTAATTGTGAACTAATTCTGACATGACATCTGATGAAAGGGTTTACTCTAAAATTGTTACAAAGTCATTCTTACCATCATCACAACCACCTTCATTATCATCACCATCAACATTGTATTAATGTCCCTTATTCCATATCAGATTAGATTGATCTACAATACAGCATGTCCCCACTCTTCTTCATCCTTTACTTTCTTTATCTCTGAGAACCAATATCCTCACAGCTGATCTCACCTCTCCTCCCCATGGCTGCCATTAACATATATACCTTCTACAGTGTTCCCCTATTACAGATACCTTCCAGTATTTCCCTGCCACATGTACCTTCCCCACTCTTCCTCTGCCACAGATACTGTTCCTAGTCTTCCTCTACCACAGGTAACTTCCACAGTCTTCCTCTACCACAGGTAACTATCACAGTCTTCCTCTACAATAAATACCTTCCATAATCTTCCACCACCACAGCCTTCCTCTACCACAGGCAACTTGCCCAGTCTTCCTTTTCCCACAGATACCTTCCACAGTCTTCCTTTGCCACATGTACCTTCCACAATCTTCCTCTACCACAAGCATTTTCCCTTGTCTTCCTCTACCAATGGCAACTTCCCCAGTCTTCCGCTACTACAGATACCTTCCAGCCTTCCTTCACTACAGTACCTTCCCCTATCTTCCTATACCACAAGTACTTTCCACAATCTTCCTCTGTCATAGATACCTTCCTCTGTTACAGGTACTTTCCAGTATTCCTCTGCCACAAGTTTTGTTAGTTCCCTGGAGTCTTGCACTTTTTTAATTGACAGAAGAGATAGCATTTCTCTCTGGAAGCCCTTCTACATTTATCATTTCTAATATAGCTTCTATTGCTAATCCAATTTATTGTGGATTTCTGTGTCCGATGTAGCAATTTCAGTTATAAAGTTTACAACTTATGCTTGCATTCAAATATTTATATCCTACTGGTCATTAGGAGTAGGTTCTGTGGTTTATAGGCTTGTGGTGTCATGTTGATGAGATTTTTAATTCTGGTGTTTTTGAAATATATTTTTACTGTTACTTTGTATTTGGGTGAAATACAATGTTATGTTCTGTTTTACGGACAGAATGCCTTGCAGTATTCATTCTGGCTCACTGCGCTCTGAGTTCAAATCACACCGAGAGGGCTCTATAGTCACGTCATGGACATGACAAACTCTCTAATGTTGGTGCCATGATAAACGCACCTAGTACACTCTGTAAAGTGGTTGGTGATAGGAAGGGCATCCAGCTGTAGAAACCAAGCCAAACGAAACATACGTGTAAGACGTGGTCCCCTGACCCATATAGGAGAGTCGTGACTCCATTCACAATTGACGCAGGCCAAAATCACCTGTCCAACCCATGCCAGCATGGAAAATGGACATAAAATGATGATGATGAGTTAAAGAAGTTGAATTTAATACTTTTTGAAAAATATCTGGATATCATATTTTCATTTTGTTATATAAAAGTTAAGATAAACAGTATACAATTTTGTGGTGTAAATATTTGAGAACTAAATAGGACACGTTTTGATCTTTAATGTATAAGCAAATAAGTTAAGATTTTTGTTATTGCTTTGGTCTGGAGGAAGGGTCTATGCTCATGGCATTTGCAGGTCCTCTAAGACTGGTGAGAGGAATACAATTAATGTTTCTCTTGAACAGTTACAAGTCAACGACTGCAGGAAAAATATGTGCTGAGAGGAAATTGTAGAGGGCCAATATTCTGGGGAGGAAGGACTGGCTGTAGTGGTTAGTGTGGGGCCTAGGCTGGGGTGGATACACTATAGCTGATGAGAGGAGGAGAGATGAGTGAGTCGGGAGTGCTTAAGTGAAGATGGTAAGAGACTAGCCAGCCCCATGGAGCAGAGGCCACTATAGTAGTGGTAGAAAAATCAGAGAGAGGAGACAGCATGTCTCTGGGCTAGAGGTTGGAGTGTGTTGGTGAGTGACTTCATAACAATCAATCGAGTGGCCTTTCTTTGGATGTGGTCTAGGTTGTTTGTGTGTGCAGCAACAAACATCCTAGACTACAGATGTAGGAGCGTAGTACTCCAGTGTTCTAGATGTAGGAGCAGTAGTACTCTATTGTGGGTCTCACCCGAGCTTTGTAGAGGGCTAGTAGATATGGGGGTATGAAGTATTTGTTGGCTCTGTAGAGGAAGGCCAGTCTTTGAGATGCAGTTTTGGCTATATTGAGGTTGTACATTCGCCAGGGGAGACTCTCATTGATGGTGAGGGCTAGCATTTATAATGACCTTGAGGGTTCTAGTTGTAGGTGGTGGTGATAATGTTTTCTTGATATGTGCTGTGATTGTATCTTAGTGCTGTTGAAGGAGACAAGATTTGCATGACTCCATTGAGGATATTTTCAAGGTCTCTGTTTATGGAGTCAGTACAGATTTGGCATGAGATGCCTCGGTTGAATGTGGATGATGCTTGGATGTGGAGGGTTAGGAAGGAATGAAGGGTGGTATCACTTGTATAGAGTGGGCTCTGTTGGAGGTGACAACAAGTAACTTGTTGATGTATAGGGGACAAAACAAAACCCTGGAGCACACCAGAGTTGATAAAGTGTAGGTTAGAGAGAGCTCCATCAGCACACATCACAATAGTGTAATCTGACAGGAAGTCACCAAAACAAGAGAAGAATGGATCTCATAGGTGGGTAGTTTTGACAGGGGATTTGCATGACAGACACGGTCAAAAGCTTTGCTGATGTCGTGGGAAACAACACTGCTTTCACCAAATTTCCCAGGGGCAAGAGCCCACTGGTGAGGGACATAGAAGAGTAAGTCTCCATGGCCCTGGCTTCATGATAGTCATACTGGTGATCATTAAGTAGGGAGAGAGAGAGAGATTCAAGGTGCTGAAGAATGTTGTTGTTGTTAATGACTGTCTCCATCACATTTGTTATGTTGGAAGTGAGTGCGATAGGATGATAGTTGGCAGGGTCAGAGGAGTTGCCTTTCTTGGGGATGGATCACACTGTAGGATGTTTCCAAAGATTGGCATATATCCCTCTAGAGAGAGAGGGAGAGAGAGAGAGATTGAAGAGTTTGGTGAGGATAGCAGCTAGCTCTGGAGCACATTGTTTGAGAGTAATTGAAAGGACATCGTCAGGGCTGGTGGCCTTGTTGGTTTGAAATAATCAGAAATACTTGGCATGTATGTGTGTGTTGTGGTGAGCCTGGTAAAGGAGAAATGGATAGTTACCTAGTGTGGAGTTGGATGTAAAGTGGGTAGCAAATCTGGAGTACTGCTTACAAAAACACTATGGTTGAAAAGTGGAAGAAATTTGGAATGCATATAAGAAAAAAGGTTAATGCAAGTGTGAATTTTGGTAGCAAGTTCTGAGAGTATATGCACATTGATACTCTCTTCTCATTGACAGTTGTGTTATAAGTTTCCTGGTCAGAGCTGACCAACAACAACCTAAGAGCCAATGAGGGAGCCTCCACATGGTCACTTGACCTGCTAGAAGATCAAGTAGAGGCCTCCCTCTTTGACTCATTTTGCATTTAAGTTGTTTTACTTTGTATTTATTTTCCTTTCACAGAGAAGCCGAGTGAACTCTGCTATGATATCTCAGGATCTATACACACTCTGGTTAATTCTAGAAGTTACTGAAGAAGATTCTGGTGACTGTGATTATTACTTAGCATCAGTAAGTACAATAAAGTGAATCTAAAATAGCAGGCAGATGTGGGTGTAATGAAAAAATAGCCAAGTGTTAGTCATCGGTGGCCAATAAGTAATGGTTTGGATATGTAATGAGAATATGTTACTACTTGGCTAAAAATGTATTGTAAACTGATGGTCAGTATTATGAGGACGCTAAAGAAGATATTTAGGTAGGTAATCAGATGTGATGTGAGACGAATGATGGAAAGTAGAGCCGGTTGGTCAAAAGGCCCTTCTAATTTATTAAAAAAGTAGAATTAAAGCCACTGATAGTAATGACAGCATATTATGGAGAAGGTTGCTCTATCATTTCTAGCTAGCTGTTGTAGTAGTTGTTTCTTCATTACAAATGATGGTTAGCATTTCATAACTTAATGTTTATTCTACATTTTCTTAAAAAGCTTTTTGTTACCTTTTCTAGATGGACACCACACTTCTGGCTAGCAGACATCAAGAACTTCGATTACTTGCACTGAAATATGCAGAACTATCTTCTCTTTTAGAAGTAAGTAGTGAATTTGTCATAATCAGTAATGAGCTAAACGTTGGATGTGGACATTGATGAGAGGCTGAGACAGGAACAAGCTGGTTTCAACAAAGGAAAGAGTTGCATTGATTAGATATTTACACTATGTAACATCATAGAACAGTTCTTAGAATGAATGCATCTCTGTTTATCAGCTTTATTGATTTCAAAAAGGCATTATGAAAGATCTTGAAAGCTTATAGAATATCACTAAAGATTGTTAACTTGATTGGTAAGTTCTGTGAATTTCACTAGTTATAACAAAAAGCTGAGGCATGCTGGATGGAGAAAAAATGCCTTGATTCAGAAGTTCAAACATGCCAGAGAAGACTTAGATTAAAGTAGTTTGAGCTAACATAAGAGTGGGCTTCTCAAGCAAGTTGATATAGAATCAAGATATATGAAAAGTTGTTGTACTGCAATCATGTCCAAACTATGTTAAAATAAAAGCAGTATTGTTGATAGAAAATGAATATAATATTTTTTTTAAATGCACATTTGTAAGTTTGAATGTATCTATATATTGGTTCAATAATATATTCTTAACTTGGTTCAGTAATATGCACATAGATGCAGAACAGATAAAATGAAAATAATATCTGAGCTGCTAATTAAGATTCTACCATCTATTTTCATTTTGAAATCTCTTATTTGATTATATTGTGATTTCTTACATGGGCACAAGGCCAATTTTTATAGGCAGAAGGAAAATGTTGATGCAGTTGCTCATGGTATATAAACTCAGAACTTAGAGGATTGGAGTTAAATACTGTCACATATTGACCATTTCCAATGCTATACAAAGCCAGAAATTTATAAGGGAGAAGTATAGGTCATTGAATTGACTCCCAAAACATGCCTGGTACTTATTAACTTTGAAAGAATTTAATGCTTCCCCCTCCAAAATAGGTATAATATGTATTATTTTTCCTTTGCTTTGGGTGAATGAAATACTGTTTTTATCAATGCTGCTTGTTAACTTTTCCAGTACTTGAACTCCACAATTCAGCAGATGACTGAAGCATGGGAAGATATTCTTATGGAAATGGATGACAAATTACTCAAGTTTGCTGAAGAGAAAAAGGTTAGGAACTGATATATTTTTAGTTATTGTCATCTTCAGGCTTCTTAACTCAATACCTATCTTCTGTAGCTACTAAATTGATTTTCAATACAGAAGCATTCATAGAATTGAAAAAGAGAGCTGAGGACTGAACATAATTTGACATTGTCCAGTTATTTAATTTCCTCTTTATATGTAATTCATTTCTATATTACTTCCTATATTACCTCTGGTAGTTTTAACATTTATTTTTTCAAATATTTAACTTACAGCAATGTGGCAGTTCCCGACCGGCAGTCTCTGTATCGACAGATCTTCTTGAAATGTTGCTCATGGGCAGAGCAAGGTGAATTACATTTACTATACTATGTTTTCATGATGTACTATTTACTCCAAAGCTATCTTTTGACACTCGTCTGTTCCTTCAGAGTTTTATTAATAAAATAACCTTTCTATGTTTCAGTACTGAACTTCGTCTATTTCTTCTACATGAATTGACAGAAAAGGTAAATAAGCCTATTTTTCTTACATCTGAAATAGTATATCTATTGACAAAGTATTAGGAAGAATTCATTTCTGTTAATTTGGGCAATATAATTTCTGAAGATTGAAATCACATAGAAGTTACCATTTTCAAAACAATTTCTCGTTCTCCTTCAGCTATTCTTTTTCTTTTCTTCATTCTCCTTTCTTTTTTATTATTTTTATATAATAGCATGGGTGGGATGATTTTTTAAAGTAGTTATATTTGTGTATATGTTAAATTATTTTCGCTCCTGTGTTCTCTCTCTCTGCATCTAAGCACTCAGTTGTAAAGTTTAAGTTGTACTTGTTGTCAGCCAAGTGGAGTGAGGCAAAGAAGGTTATGTACCTTGTCTTTAGGGCATAATATAGTGGCAGTAGTCTTCATAGTCACTGTACTTTATATTTCTGGAATATTATTATTAACGCCTTGTGGTATTTATTCCAGTTCTTTACATTCTGAGTTCAAATCCCACCGAGATCAACTTTGCCTGTCATCTTTCTGGGATCGATAAAATAAAGTACCAGTCAAGTACTGCGGTCGATTTAACTGACACACACTCCCCCCAATTTCTGGCCTTGTGTCTATGTAAGAAATTATTATTATTATTATTGGGAGCTGAAACTGAAAAGGAATTTCTTAAAACTGGTTCAGATTAGAGTGAGACTCTTTCAACCCTCCCTTTAATCTATAAATGCAATATTATTGCATCCTAGCCCTTCAGATTTGTCACTTACTTAACATTATAGAAACTGGGATTCTTTTCTTGGTCTATGAGCTTGCTTGGCTTTGAAGAAAAAGAAATCAGTTCATTTAATAGGGCACAAATAGGCTTTAAAACAAGTTTACTGGTTGTAGTGGTGATAAAATATATTCATTAAAAGGAACTCTGGAGCTATTATGTTGACAAATGTTCAATTCATACAGGGTGTGCCAGGTAGTTGAGAACAACATATAAGGTGTGCCAGTTAGTTGAGAACAACATACAGGGTGTGCCAGGTAGTTGAGAACAACATACAGGGTGTGCCAGGTAGTTGAGAACAACATATAAGGAAAAACAAAGTTATTAAATAGAAAAACAATATATTTTCAGAAGACTAATGGTACACATGTTCAACTAGATATATTAAAGAAACAGGTTATTCAATAAGACTTCCCTCAGCCTCAATGATGGCCATGATGGGGCCACTGAGGTGGATTGCATGCCAAGATGAGGTGGTTCTCGTTCATGTTGCCCACCGCAGCTACGATGGCTGCCTTTGATCTCCTTCTGAATGGCAGTTGGTCTCCTTCTCGACAATGCCCCAAACATAGTTGTCCAGGAAGCTCAAATCAGGAGAACTAGGAGGCCACCTGTTGGGGAGTCACATGATTATGAAAATTCTCAGCCAGCCACTCTTGAGTCATGAGGGTCATGTGAGAGAATAGTCCTACTGGAATACATACAGCCTTCCCTGGGCCACTCCCTTGATTCAAGGCTTGACCACCATCTCCAGTACATCGATGTAGGTGGTTGCATTGACCATGAGGCCCTGCGGGAAGAAGTGAGGTGGCATGACATAGCCCTCGTTGCTCACGACCCCCAATACCATCACAAAAGATAGAAACTTGATCTACTCTGTGGGTCTGCGGGGAGCCGCCTGTCGTTTCTCCTGTTCACCTTCTAATCAGAGAAGAACCAGAGCATAACAGGTTTCTCGTAGTGGTTGAGCTTGTTCAGCAGGTGCTTTGACCGGATCACATGCCCTCTCCTCATCATATAGGACTTGTACGTGATATCCTCATGCACCACCCGTCTGATAGTGAACTCTGCCACCTTGAGCTATATGGCGATGGCCCTCATCAATTTTCTGGGGATGTTGTCGATGATGTTCAGGACCTGCTGACATCTTACCACTGAGAATGTTTCTTTCTCTTGGCTGCAGATGACACATCCTTGCTAGAGGCCTCCAGCTCTTTCCTGACCTTAAACACAAAGGACCTGGCCACATTCAAGAAGCTGGCGATTTCCGAGTTGCTACAGTTGGCGGCTAGAGCCGCATGCATGGTTTACCTTTTCATTTCCTGTCAGATTGGAATTTGCCATGTTGATACTGTCGATATGCTTGAAAGAGAAATGAGAATGTTAAAATTTGGTGCATGCTATTTTTGGTCGTCTTCCATTTATGGCTCACTAAATTTGTGTTCTCAACTACCAGGAGCACCCTGTACTTTTTAGAGAGTCCTCAGCTAGAAGAGAATAAAATATTGTATTGTTAAGTAGTACTCAACTTAAGAAATACTTTATGAAATAAGCTTAGAAGCATGCACAAGACAATCTTAAAGTAGAAAATTGTTACTTACATATCTTTCTGAAGATCGTTAGTAACCAAAATGAATCACTAAAGATGATGATAATAATATACAATAAAGATGATGATAATAATATACAATAAAGATGATGATAATAATATACAATAAAGATGATGATAATAATATACAAGCTATCTTCATTACTCTTTTTCCATATCATACATATTTGCACAAATACATGAAATAAAGTCAATGTAATTACCTCATTTTATGTTGTTAGAAAATAGTCAATACTCAAGATTGATTATAGCAATCTGGTATGTCATAAAAAATGCATAGGCTAAAAGACAATACTACAATAATAATATTAATTCTTTCTAATATAGGCACAAGGCCAGACATTTAGGGGAGGTGTAAGTCGATTAAATCAACCCCCAGTACTTGACTGGTACTTTATTTTATCGACCCCCGGAAGGATGAAAGGCAAAGTTGATCTCGGCAGGATTTGAACTCAGAGCACAGTGAGCCAGAACGAATACTGCAAGGCATTCTGTCTGACACGCTAACAACTCTGCCAATTCACCGCCAATAATAAAAATAATAATAATAATGATTTCTTTTATAATTATAACATTTTACTTCTAATTTATCTTTCATATTTTATTTTAACGTATTGATTTTTCAGGGTCTCAAAAAGCTTGGTCTTTCCATTGAGTCATCTTATCTAAGTATACAAAAACTGGTAGTTCGTCTTCAAAAGTAAGTTTCTCTTGGATTATTAATTTCATTATTTTAGTACTGCTATCCTTGTCTCTGTTTTCATGTTAACGAGCAGTTATATTTTTTTAAGCATATCCTCTTATTGTTACCATCTTCAATATTCTAAAAGTTTATTGGCTCCTATATTTACTTCCTATTCATGATTATCCATTTATCTTATACTTTATATAATAGTTACTAACATTAACAAGGTTATAACACTGCAAATAAAACCAAAATGTCTTCTCTTAGTCAGGTTTACATTATTTTTTTTATTTGAGCTACATTGTGATACTGCTTCTTTTTATAAAGTAGTTGAGACAATTATTTATTTTCTCTTGATTTTAGTGTTGGCGTATCAATAATGAATCATCTCAGAGATCTATATGGTATGTCTATGTGGTACGACAGGTTTGGCGTGGTAGGTTTGACTAGTAAGAGTTTACATGAAGCAGTTATGGCATCTTGTACCTTTGTGATGAAGGCTAGTGAACTGCATCAGTAAGTTAATCTTTTGTTGTTTTGTTTTTATCATTATCTCATTGTCTATAAGAAACATACTGAATATTTATGAAGGGTTAACTGGTTTTGATCATATATTCTTTTACTGGTTTCAGTCATAGGACTTCAACCATGCTGGGGCATCACCTTGATGAGTTTAGTCAATGAAATCGACCCCAGTTTTTAACTTTAAATTTCTATTGGTCTCCATTTGCCAAACTGCTAAGTTACAGGACATAAACAAACAAGCATGTAGAGACAGAGAGACAAACACACAGACACATACACACACACACAGATACATACATATATATGTATATATATATATATGACAGATTTCTGTACAGTTTCCATTTAACAATTTCACTCACAAGGCATTAGTCAGTCCGAGGTTACAGTAGAAGACACTTGCCCAAAGTGCCACACAGTGGGACTGAACCCAAAACCACGTGGTTGCAAAGCAAACTTCTTTACCACGCAGCTATGCCTGCGTCACACACACACACACACACATATATCATCATCATCGCTTTTTACGTCCGTTTTTCCATGCTAGCATGGGTGGGACGGTG
>JAOPJM010001291.1:9758571-9771191 GCA_027124095.1 Muusoctopus leioderma
TATGTACTATACATGCACCTTTGATGAGTTGTAGTGCACCTGAGCACTGTACACAATGATTTCATTATTATATAAGCACTTTAAAACAAATGGTTTTTATTATAGAACCAGGGGCGGTTTGGTATCAAAAGGGTTAAAAAGTCTTTTTTGTAAAATTATAAAATTTTAATGTTTAAATAAATCATTTAACTGCCATTTATGAGAGCTAAATTCTCAGTGAACTGACTTTACATTCAGTTTCCCTTTCATGTCACTTCCATTTCTTGCACTTTAAAGTCACTGAGCAATACTGCTTATAAAACAATTTTTATAATGTAGATATTTGAATGTTTGGCTCAATTTTACTCACTTTCGTGAGATGACTTATTCCTTTATAATCTTTTGCATACAAATCATACGTGCTACAATTTAAAGAACTTACATATAATGTAACTTATTTATTTTTATAACTTGTAAAAGTATTTTTACCTTTTTAAATGTTAAAACAGTTAGAAAACTATAGTTTTACACTTTATATTTCTAGTTATGTTACGTTTGGCTGGTGAATTACCTCCAACCCAAGAACTCAGTAAGGTAAGCAATCTTACTCTCAGTAAGGTAATCAGTAAGGATTGAAAAAAACAAGTAAATTCCTTTTTGAAATGTTAATCTGAACTTTTAGCTATTATATAAGTACATGATCTTAATGCTGTTGAATTTCTTGGTATGAAGAAAATAAACTTCTATTGATATGAAGAAAATGAACTTCTGTTCTTGTTGTGTTCTAAAGGTATAATGAAACAATAGTGTGTTAAAATTGGGTAAGGTGGAGTGATGTTAATTTCATGCCATATTCAGTCCTATTGTTGGTATATACAAGTACAATGAAAATTAAGATTATGTTGTATTCATACACCCATTACTGGTGATAGCCCACGGAAGAAATTTATGAAAATGCTGCTTTGGAAGTATTACTACTATATTACTCAGATATGTTTAAAACTGTTATCTAGCAATTCTAATGACTCTAAATTAGTTAATTGCTATATAATATAAAATTTCATGGTGGTAACAGAGCGATTTATTTATTAAATAGTTACTATCTTTAAAGTATTCTTAAAAAGTTTTTTTTATATTTATAATATTTCAGATGACTCAACATGATTTCAACTTTGTTGCTGAATTTATTCGGGATAATTTTGACCAGTTATCTCTGGTAAGTATATTAAGTTATTGTTTCTTGTTACATCAAAATATTCAGTTAATTTTTATAATTATCATCCCTAATATTTTGTTTGGTATATTCATAAACGTCAATCCTTATTGAAATGCTGAGATGTGTGTATAATGTAGTTGGGAGTGTGAACCCTCGGAAATTGTATTTTACATTTTGAGTTAAACTCGTTTAATCATAGTTCCAATATAATGTAAGGTTTGAATGAACATTAAAAATATTTTAATGATGCAACTGGATTCTTAGACATTCTGTTTCTCTGGAATTAAATTTCGATAAGATTACTCACAATTTAAAACTGAATAGATTTTGACATGTTTTTTTATGCTGGAAATGATTGAATGGGTTTGCTGTGTAGCATATTGTCACTTGTAATAATCTCATCCATAAAACCCAACATCCTAAGTTTGATCACACTGCTTCTTCTCCTATCTTTCTTGGTCTTTCTCTGTGAAATGTACTTTCCATTGTCAGCACATGGATTTTTTTCTTCCAGTACTCATCATCCATTCACATCACAATTTCATATCAGCACAGTTGTCTCTCCTGCATACATCAACTGATACCTTTAACACTCGCAAGTTAATATTACACATCCAGTAGCTCATACCTCATTTCTCTCCATCTTGCTACTATGCAGCATCTCATTCATTAAACATAGTCTGCTTTTGTACAGAGAGAGTTTTTTTGTTGCTGTCAGAGTAACAGCCTTCTGAGTACTTCTTCCACCCCTTTATTCTTATTCTACCATTTGGTCTTCCACCACTTTATTCTTATTCTACCATTTGGTCTTCCACCCCTTTATTCTTATTCTACCATTTTTGGTCTTTGCCACCTCTTTGAAAAGTTAGATAAATCATAAGATTTATATTGATTTCTTAATTTTATATTCCATACTTGGTGAATTTAATTCCTATCTTTACAACATAAATTAGTGATGATCAGAAATTGGTGAAGACAGGAATAACGGCCTGATAATATGTGCAGTGGTGATATCAATTCATATTGGATTCGTAGAATTAATATATTTAATCTATTTTTCTGTTTTCAAGAATAAAGATGACAGTAAGAAACCAGGATTTAAATTAGAGAAAGTTGGCCAGGTAAGTTATTTTTGCATTCCTGTTTTGTGTCCTAAGGGAACTGTTAAAACAGGTGGGCTATTTAAATGCATGACAATACCATATCTATGAGTAGTAGTGTTACAAAATTAACCATGTTAGTCTGTTATGGTGTATTGAATGAAATATTGGAAACTTCTCATAATGACGAGAAAAAGATTCTCTTAGCACAACTTGTAGCATACAGGTAACTAAATGAAAACTGATCAGTTTCAACACATGACATATAGTGAAGTTTTTAACATTTCTCACAGAGAGACTGAAACAATCTTGGCAAGACTGACACTTGTTATAATATACCACTGAACCTCTTAATAGTTTTACCTAGTCAGGTATTTTACCATCTTGCCATTACCTTACCTTTACTGTTGTTAGATAGACTAAGAGAAACCATCATTATCATCATTTTACATCCATTTTTCCTTGCTTGCATGGGTTGCCTATAAATACAAAATAGGGTTATTGTTTCTTTTGACAAAAGTGTGATATTTTGCAGCAGGGAGAACTTTACCATGATATTAAGAACATATTAAGCCAACAAGGGAGCCCCTACGTGGTCGATTGACTTGCTAGAAATAGCAGCCAAATCTCTCTCACTCTACCGTCTTAAAAAAGGATAATGTAGTCCTGGATACACTGAATAAAAGATGGGATGGTCACGCCTTAAATGCCTTTGATCATAAGTCTGCTTGATCAGATTGCCTTGTGACTAAACTACTACTATTATTAACATAATTAGATGAGTATTGGTGTATATTGTGAACCTAAAAGATAGACTGGATTCAAGTAAGATCTAAAAAAACACACCAAGAAATTAGAGACATCATCTATTGTTTACTAGTAGCATTGGATAAGCCTACAAATTCTGAAATTTTCATGTCTTGGAACAAGTGTTTTCTTACAACATGGATATAAACTAAAACTACTCTGTTTTAAAGTAAAACTGGTGCCTATTAATTTAGATTAAGGTAAGTAGAATAATAAGTCATGATCAGGTGGTTGTTGTATTTTATCTCTTAAAGTTATCGCTGATTTGATTTCACCAGCTTTAACAAAGGTGAGAAGTTTCTTGGCTACAACTAATATTTCATAGAGCTAAGATGTACTCCTGTTTCCTTTCAGTCAACTGAGTAAATACAGTTGTTAGAACATCAGATGTGTTTTCAAAATAATTACAAAGCACTACTTTTAGTTGAACTGATGAGGCTTATTGTTAACCCTTTCGATACCAACGTGCTTGAATCTACCTCCTATTTTGATACAACACTGTTCATATTTAAATGTAACCCTCTTCATAATTTTATGTAAGAATCTTTTGTTCTGTTCCAAACAATGGTTTAATAATAACATAGTTGATTTACTAAATCCTTCCAATTTGTTGATTATTTTTGAAATTTACTGAAACACATAAGCAATGTATTTCAACAGAAATATGGTCTCTAAAGAATTTAAAATTTCAATTTTCATGTCATTTTTCTAGTCAAGATTGTTGATTTTTGTTTTAACATTTTTAATGATAATAAAAGAATATATAATTTTTTGATAATTTGCTTGATAGATGTTGTTAATATTCTTTGAAAGTTATGTAATGTTGAACATTTCAAAAATTATGTACAATGTATATTAAGTTTTATTTCAAAATATGAGTGTATATTTTTTCTACAGTACTTGCGGAAAGAAGATTTACAATTCCCATCTGATAATTCCAATAATCCCTGGGTAAAATTCTCTCAAAGTCATCCAGTTATCTCTAGTAAGTATAGAGTTTGCTGTATTTTTATTTAAGATATTGGTAATTGTTAAAGTGCATTGGGAAATATATTCATGTGATAGAGTTTTAGTGAGGTGGAAAGCAAAATAGGCTACGGTTTTGTTTCCAAATAGTTCTATTCTTGATAATATAGAAATAGAAATGAAATTTCTGATCCAGAATTGTTATTGTCATCATTTTCATAATTGGATCTGATTTGCTATACTGCCATAGGTTGGACAAGTCTCTCATACAATATCTTCATCCTCTGTTAGCTCATCTATGATCCCAGTGTTCTCAAGTCTACCTCAATTATTCCTTTCCAAAGTTTCTTCAGACTACATCTACTCCACTACTCAAGTATGGCACTTTTTCACTCAGAATGCCTCATCCATATAATTACAGCTGCAAACACCTAACCATGTCAGTGCTTTTGGTACCTAATTCCCATTAAACTTACTGTATATACTTGTAGATAAGTCGCAGTTTTTTTTACTAAAAAAACAGGCGTGAAAAACCGCATGTGATTTATCTACCGAACCTTGCTCTGGATTTGAAATTCGCAGCACGCACTAACACACACACACACACACACACACACATGTACGTGCACATACACACACACACACACTGGCAAATGATGTATGTAGGGCGGGTTGGTCATGTCACTATTCGGTCTGTATGAATGTCGGCGTTGTAAACAAATATACATTGATGACATCTTGTGCAAAAACAAAAACAACTTTGTGTGTGAAACATATATGTGCATTTCTCTATCAGCCAGCTGTATCCTGAAGTCTGTTTGATGCTGCATACATTGTCAGTCAATCAGCAGTGGTGATTGAAATGTACCGGTTAATCTGTTCGTTCTGGCCATAGATCACAGAAACACATTGCTATGATATCTTTGATTCTGAGACTTTGCTAGACTGTATTGGCAGTGATTGAGATTCAGCATCATCATCATCATCATCATTTCTACGTCCACTTTCTATACTAGCATGGGTTGGATGGGTTGTCACAGTCCAAGTCAGTTCTTGGGTTGGAGGATCACGTCTTGCTCATCGTACATTCCATTTTTTTAAATATGTTTTCTACAGCTGGACACTTTTCTTAACACCAACCACTTTACAGAGTATACTGGATGCATTTTATTGTGGCCCCAACATGCTCATTCGCCAACCACTTTACAGTGTACTGGGTGCTTTTATTGTGGCACCAGCACTAATGAGGTTGCCTTGTACTCCGCAAGACTAAAGAGTCCTCACTACTCTATGTTGTCTCCGTTGTTCAAGGTAACATGACCAAGAGAGTGAATAGAAGAGAGAGAGTGATGACAGAAGAAGAACCAGGATGAGTGGGCGACGGGAGCAACAGAGTTACTGGGGGTATGAGAGCATGAGAGGGTGGAGTAATGGAAGTGAAACTGATGGCAGCTACATGTTTGCTGGTGAGAGAGAGAGAAATCGAGTGATGATAGTAATAGAGATGGTCAATGGTAAGTGAGAGTGATGGATGTCAATAATGAGTGGCCTGGAGAAGAGGGAGTGATGACTGGCAGCACAGAAAGGGTAATGGTAGTGTGTATTGGATACACATAAATCTAATGCAATCCCTCATACATAGGCCCCATGACGTGAAAGAGGTAGAATGATAAGGATGGTGGTAGGGGGTATTGAATATGGATAGGTCCAATGCCATCCATCATTACACAGGTGGCATGGTACAGTGAATAGGAGAGAGGTTGAGTGTCAGAGAGATGAGAAGGTTGGTCAGTTCTAATGCTGTACCTAGTTACTTGTTACATGAGCAGCATGGTACAGTGGATAGGAGAGAGGGTGAGTAATAGAGAAATAAGAGGGTATCAGGGGTGTGGGAGAGGGCATGCCATCCCTAGTTACATAGGCAGCATGGTACAGTGAATAGGAGGGAGAGAGGGTGAGTGATATAGAGAGATGAGGAGGTATCAAAAAGGAGGTAGGGCAGCTGATGGAGACTTAACAGGGACGTATTAGGTGAGAGACCCAAATGTAGATATATCTCCCTGCCGCCATCACTACCACCATTTTAACGTTTGTTTTGCCAGCACCACGTCACTAATATTTATGGTCTTTGACATCTACTCTGTGAGGCTCAGCATCCTGAGATCAGTCTTCACCACTTTGTCCCATGTCTTCCTGGGTCCCTTTCTTCTACAGGTTCCATCCAGTTTGAGCGCCCTGCACTTCTTTATACAGCTGTCATCCTCCATATGCATCACATGCCCACACCAATGCAGTCTTCTCTTTTGCACACTACATCTGATTTCTCTTATATCCAGTTTTTCTTTCAGCTTATTTGTGCTCCGTTACATGATGAACACTAACGTTACACATCTAGCAGAGCATGCCCGCTTCATTTCTCTTTAATCTTCGCCAGTCCTCTGCATTCAGAGCCCACATCTCACTACCATGCAGTATCACAGTCAGTACACAAGCATCATACAATTTGCCCTTCACTCTGAGAGAGAGAGAGAGAGAAATCCTTTGTTACCAGTAGGAAGTAATAGCTCCCTGATCTTTTTCTACCCTGTTCTTACTCTGGCTATTATACTTTCAGAACACACACCTCCACTGCTAATTAAGTCACCTAGATAACAGAAGCTATCAACTACTTGTAGGGAAACGTCTGGGTATTTGAGAGAATCTATTTCATGTGTGCTTACTACTTCTGAGCATCTGCCACATACAAAGTCTACCTTCTCCGTTAGCCTGCCTGTGATCCCACTACACCTCTTGTGTGTCCACAAGTTACATTGGGTACACTTTAAGGAATTTCTACCTATTCCTTTTCTATATATCAAACACAGCCATTTCCCTGATGGTAGCAAGGTCCTTTCTTCTCTTCTACTTACTAAAACTTTAGTCTTTGCTAAGTTTACTTTGAGGCCTCTCAATTCTATGTTTTACTTATATGTCTGAAATTTCGTCTCTAATTCTAATACAGATTTAGAACTAGATTATCAGCTTATAGGAGTTCCCACATACAGCCGGTCTTAAACTCCTCTGGTATGGCACGGAGGACTATGGTAAACTGAACGGGGTTGAGGACTTAGCCTTGGTGGACCCCTACCTACTAAATTTGTTGCAGTACTCATTACTAACTCTCACCTTGCTGACTGCACCTCTGTACATGACTTGCACGGCCCTCACAAATCATTCATGTACCCTTAGTTTCCTTAGCGACCACCACATTGCAGAGCATGGAACCCTGTCAAAGGCCTTCTTCAGGTCAACAAATCCTAGGTACAGTGGCTTACTTGTAGCGTTATTTTTCATAAACACAACGACAAGCGAAGTTGCAAACAGTATTATTGAAAAGCAACATGTGAATTATGTACAGGTCAAAGACTGAAGCCAAAATATTATAAACACAAAGGGAGTGTGACTTAGCTGATGAGTATATACGAGTATATATGGTACTTGTGCTCAGTTTTTCTTATTAGTTAACTCTGCACATCCAGCAATTCATTCCATTGCGGTCATTGAAAATTTTCTTTTGCTGTTTTACATCAATTTTATTCCATTTTATCATGGTTAGGATAAACTTTTGCAAATTAGGATTTTTTGCATAGTGTTGTAGCAATTGTTTTTACAACTGGATGCTCTTCTTAATTGCTTAGTAAAAAATTTAGAAATGAGAGAGGAATCTATTTTGTCAGATAAGTATACTGAACTAAGTATAATTGTGTGCCTTGCTCAGGCATGACAAAATAGTTGTAGTAAAGTTTGAACTCATGACCATGTGGTCAGTAACTCTGCTTCTTGACCTCAGCTATTGTTTTAATTACTGTGGTCATGAAGGGCATCCAGCCGTAGAAACGAAGCCAAACGAAACATGTGTGAGGCATGGTCCCCTGACACATCTAGGAGATTGGTGACTCCATTCACAATCGACGTGGGCCGAAATCACCCATCCAACCCATGACAGCATGGAAAACGGACGTAAAATGATGATGATGATGATGATGATTTGCTTATAATATGTTACTGCAGATAGTCATGACTAATGTACAGCTGCTAGGATTTATTAAGAATAATGTCACTGAAAAACTAATCACTCACAATATATTTTTATATGACTTGCTTTCTTCTTTTGATCAATGTCCTGTTATCCAATTAGGTCATTGGGTGTAATATTGGAAACTAATAGAGGATTTCAGCTCAACACTGCAACCTAAATAGCCACAGATGGTCAAGTCATAGGTACTGAACAATAAGGTGAATAATCAGCAGTAACTATATTGTTGCCAAGTTTTATTGTAACTATGGTGAATTCACTTTGTTCTTAATGGGACAGTTTCCCTATATGTAGGTATCTTTTACTGCTGCAAACAGCTATAGCACTGTCCAAATCAATTAAAGAGAGTTTTGTGACCATTGTCCCTGATCCTGTATAGTGAAAATGAAACATGTTTCAGTTTTAGTTTACTGCAAGCTCAATTATACAATGTCCCAGCTGTTTACAGCAGTGAGCTCTACCTGTCATACTTCCTCTTTACATCTAGGTGGTCTTCAGATATTGAGAATGAAATATCTTTTCATAGAATGCATAGCAACACTGGTATTGGAATATAGACTGTTGATCCTTTAGCTAACTATGGTTTCTTTTTGTTCATCTTCATCTCATTTCTTTAGTTTTAAGAATATCCATTAAAACTTTGTTATTTTTATTGTGTTTTTTATTGTTTTCTACCTGTTATAAATATTTGACTTATTGGAATTTATACAGTAGTATTACTATTTAGAAATGTCTGGAATAAAGTCTTGGCATAAAATATGTTATACACAGTAAAAGTCAAACTGCTTTGAAAGCAAATAAAAAAATTTTTTTTTACTGTTTCTACAGATTTCACTCTTATATACAATCTGTAACACTCATTACATTTTTTACAGGATGCAATATTTGTTTTTATAATTTTTCATATTTCGATATATTGTTTAAGTGAAGCAGAAAAGCTGCTCAGTATTTCATTTGTTTAGCATAGAAGTGACTCTTTAAGTTCCCTTTATATTAATATTTATTTTATATTCCTGTAATGTAAAGGACGTAATTATGAAGTGTTTTAGTGACATTTAAATAGAAACTAAATAATTATTCATTTTTCAGTGTTCAATTCATCAGCACAGTATCTATCCTCTATTCTCCATATCTGAACAATATTGATCTTGATCTCTGTGGATGCTCCTTTTTCAAGCTAATGTAGATTGTTTTTTTTACATTGTAGATAGTAAGTTGCTGTATTCAGTGAAACCAAATAACTCATTGGTACAAGTGCAACAGACTCTAGAAGAAAAAATTGAATCAGCTCTTACTAAACCAACTGTAAGTTTTCTATCTATATTCTGTTGAATTTATTTCAGTTACTTTGTTGCATGGAATCTTACTGTGATATAGATATTCGTGTTTTGCTATTTAACACACACAATATTATTTCTATATTTACACACATTTATTATATCTATAACAAGGTGCGTGGCCTAGAGAATAGGGTGTTGGATGCATGATTGTAAAGTCGTTGGTTTGATTTCCGGACCAGGGGCGCGTTGTGTCCTTGAGCGAGGCACTTCATTTCACCTTGCTCCAGTTCACTCAGCTGAAAATGAATAGTCACCGGAAAATATAGGGAGACTTGTGTCAGGAGTTGCGACCGACAGGTAGTATTCAGCAACGGAAAAAACAACGGAAATATAGTTTCCTTAGTTCAATCAGGAAGATCTGCTACGATCTCCCGATTGATTAAAAAAAAATCAAGGTTAGTCCTACGATACTTTACTAAATCTGTGCAAAAATAAGACTTATGATAAATAACACGTGTATTTGAAATGGAAAACATTACTGCATCAAAATTAATATGTCGTAGAATATGTTTTCCTGTTATTTTCTTCACCAAAGTGATATTATTGTTACATAAATATATATATATAATTTTTGGGGGGATTCTTACTTTAAGTTTAAAAAATTTCCCTATGTTAAACTTTTTGTTCATAACCTTTCAAGAATCAAGTATGTTTGTGAACATTGGTTGTAAACTTTGGAAGTGAATGTATTTATTTGACTCTGCAAAACTGTGGTTTGATAATGAAATATTGAGTGAATATTTTCTTGTTGAAACCAGCTTGAAACCTTATGTATTAAAATTAATTTGAGAAATATAGAATGGATGTAATAAAGATTGAATGTAATGTTCGATACATTTTGTTGTAAACCTAAAGGTTTGTTTTTAGTTACATGTCTGTTTAATCTCATTAATTATTAATTATTACTTATAAGTAAACATGGATGTGTGTCTGAGCTTTTATACTGTTCACCCATACTGAGTAGTAACATAGTCTTTTACAACTTTTGGTTATCTGCCTGAATCTTTTATATATTCATTTATCAAAATTAATGGCTATTTTAATCAGATTTTTAGATACATTTTCCTTAAGGTTTACGACATTTCAATTTCCCCCTGATTTTCTGCTGCACTTTATTTCCATTGATGTCAGGAAAATATCATGGTTATATAAAATACAATGCAATAATTTATATTTTATAATTTCTTTCTAAAAGATTTATAATATTTGGTATGTTTAATATAAAAAAAATTGTCTGCTAAACATTGAAATTATTATCTCCCTTAAAATTGTTTTATGTTTCACATGATATGAGAATAGTTTAAGTATTCTGGCTAATTGTTAAGTTGGTGGACTTAATAACTCCAGTGTGCAGTGTAGAACTTTTCTTCCTTGAAGAGAAGTAAGTCATGAGTTAAACAATGCCACTGACATTGCATTACATATTAAGGCAAGGCACATATTAGCTGAAAATAGGTACCTTTCCAATTTCATGATTGGATGCTAATTTTACTGTCCAGTAGTAAAATTTATGTTTCAACTGTTCAATGATGTATCGAAATTTGTAGAACAATTGAACCAAATATAGTCTGTAAATGTCCAGTAAAATGTAAAAAAATGATAAATTAATAAGTTAAAATAGTTGGTAGTTTTTAAGTATTTTTTAAAAAATTTGATTTCATTTTCATTTTTGTTAGAATGTTATTGGGAGAGAATGTCATTCCAGCTGTTTGATCAAACTGTTTTCAATGCCAAAGAATAGCAAGTAAGTTATGCAATGTTAAATTGCTATTGTCTTTCTATCTAAATGCTTTGGATATGCATTGTTGTAGGTTTGGTGACCACTGGTTTGGGTAGTTGGCTATCAGATGATGATTTAAGAGTTTAAACGGTACACTGTATTCTGAGGCAAGGCTCATTACTTTATTTGCTTCACTCAACTTATAGATACCTGAGAAAAGAGATAAAAATAATTGATTCAGACATTTTTAGAATTTGAATTTAGCATTAAAAAATCTGTGCCTTTCACTTGCAATGTTTTCTTCATACTCTGGTGGAAGAAAAATTAAATAGGAAAATCTCTACTTTTATTTTATTAGCGACTAGTGAAGTTAATTGAAAGTCTAGAAGGAATTAAAGTGTTATTGCCAGGAAAGTAGCCCAAATTAATGCTACAATTTCAATAATAATTATAAATAATTTAATCTTTATCGAAAAGAATGTGGGTTCTGATTCAGTTCATAGTCAAAATGTTTCTTCCATGATACAGATAATATAGAAGATGAAAAGTCGCTTGTATTATAATTTCAGATTGGTGAGCAATCATTTCTAGAGCAGCAGTTCAACAATTTTTTTAGAGCTTAGTCAGTGGAGGAAGGTCAGCACTAATGACTTTTTTGCCAACCTTCGAGACACAAGAGAAAGGGGAGGGGGGAGATTTTGATATCCTAAGATCGGAGACAGGGTCCAAATGTTTGCAACAGTTGACTGTTAAAGGCACTGAAGGGCCATGTGATGGTGTTAAACCAAGAACAGGTACAGTCCATCCTATGGCTTCCACAATTTCCGTCTCTCCAATTTTACTCATACGGTTTGGGTCAACCTGAGACTATGGTAGAACACAGTTGCCCAAGATGCCACAGAGTGGGATCAAACCAGGAACTGTGTGATTGCAAAGTGAACTTCTTAACCACATGGCTATAATCAAATATAGTGTAAGATAAGTTAAGATAATGTTCAAAAGGGCTGATATTCATTGAAGTGTTTGAAGTCACTTCAGGTTAGAAAATGGATATCAAATAAAGCTTACCAATAAAGAAAAACAAATATAAAATATTAAAGGATAGAGAAGTGAAGTCAATGACTCATTGTAAGTTGTAAACAATTTAGAGAGTATAGTTGTATGCTCCATTCAACTGCACTAAACTTTAAATACTATTTTGGTGATGCATATATGAGACTTAGTTGTCTGATGAATCTGGGTCAGTGGTTACTGGCACCGTTGCATCAACTAGAATCTGGGTCAGTGGTTACTGGCACCATTGCATCAACTAGAATCTGGGTCAGTGGTTACTGGCACCGTTGCATCAACTAGAATCTGGGTCAGTGGTTACTGGCACCGTTGCATCAACTAGAATCTGGGTCAGTGGTTACTGGCA
>JAOPJM010001291.1:9841859-9858675 GCA_027124095.1 Muusoctopus leioderma
ACGCACAGACAATATACCCCACACACACACCTATGCACAGACAATATACACCACACACACACACCTATGCACAGACAATATACACCACACACACCAATGCACATGCAATATACACCACACACACCTATGCACAGACAATATACACCACACACACACACACACACCTATGCACAGACAATATACACCACACACACACACACCTATGCACAGACAATATACACCACACACACACACATGTACAATGTACAATGCACACAACTATGTACAAGACTATATTACATAAATATATAAGATAAAATGCATCACACTCATAAACACAGACATTAGACACACAAAATATACATATAAACACACAAAACCACATATTTGTATGTGTGGGGTAGAAATATGTATAAGTACTGTCTTTAACTAAATAGAACTTGAAAGTGAAATTGTCTTCCTAAACAAAAGAAATATGTTGCAAAAATTCATTTTTTTTTTTTACAGCCAAAGGATTACTGTCTAATAAATGCAGTGGATTAAAAATACGCATGAAGCAGGCTATCAGTAACAAGACTAGATTAATTAATTATGTAACAAAAGCCTTATTTCACTGAAAAATATACAACTGAAGAAAATTGCAGTCAAGCAGCCACAGAGATTAAACAAAACAAAATTGATAAAACATTTTTTCTTCCTTATTAAACAAATATGGCAGACATTAAAGGTGGTTTTAGAGGTTTTTCACTATATACAATTTATGCAGAAAATGTTGTTTTGTTATAAGAACAAGTGTTAGAACATTGATAACCATCATATCTACAGTTAAACAGCTTTGAGGGGAAAAGTAGAACACAAGAAGAAATCAAGTTTTGTAAGAAAGCATTAAACACAATGACATTAAAAGGATATTATAATCACATGCATACAAAAATAACCATGTTTAAAAGAAACTGAATTAAAATGTTTTTAAAAAAATGAAGGAAAGACTGGATAGTAGATTTTGCTAACACAATCAATGTACCAATGAATTCACAAAATGGAGAGCACAAGCCAACAAGGGAGCTTCTACATAGTTGCTGAAGATGCTAGGAAATAGCAGCTAAATCTCCCTCAAACCACACCCTACCGTCTTAAAAAAAGGGGCATGTTGGATAATGTGGTCCTAGGTTCCCTGCACATAGGAAAAAGACAGGATGGTCATGGCTGGAATGCCTTTGATCATAGGTCTGCACAATCAGGGTTGGCCTGGGGCTAAACAACAACAACAAAATGGAACATAGCCAAACCTAAAAGAACAAGGAATAAATTCAAAATGCAAAAGAAATATTTACAATTAAGAATACCTAAGCATAATGTATTATGCAGAAACAGATATAACTTGAAGAGGTAGAGGAAGTATTGTACTTAATTTGAAACAAACTTTAATGAACTATGTGGTGAGCTGTGAAAAAATTCCCAGTTGTAAAATGGATGAGAAAGTGTTTTTTTGTGTTTCTAGCCAATGGTAGTAATGAATAATATTAGCTACCTTGTTGTTATAACATTCCACAATGCAGGCATGACAGAAATACTGAGACTTTTTGTCAGAACTATCAGCTTTCTCACCATCACTACCAGAGTCCTGGAAAATAAAAGTATGTAAACAATTGATGTGTAAAGAGAAAGAAAGTTTTTACTACATGAGGTACCTTCTATCCCTATCCTATATTTCTGTAAATACAGCCAATGAAACTGCAAGCAGCAAGTAATACCCAAGCAAGTATCCAAAGTATTTTTCAGAGATGGCATGGGAGAGGAGTAACATTCAAGTAAGCAGTATTTAAATTAATACAGTCACAGCAACCAAACCAATTTTCCTAAATTAACCATTAGTACATTTCAATCTCAAAGTAATAAGATTAATTGTACATATGTATACAAATCAAGGCATGAAAAACTCATTTTGACACAGCAAATTAATGTATTTTGATTTTTGAATTTTGTCTGAATAAGGTAAATATTTGGTTAAACATTGCCTTTTTGTTGGTAATGTAAACCATTAAAGAAAATCGTACTTCTAAAAGTGCAAAAGACACAAAAAGCCTTTTATTTGATATTGTGTGACAGTGCTTAAACATTTGATATAGAAGTGCATCTAATTGGTAAATAGTTATTGCTTTATAAATCTTTAAAATTGGAGCAGCTGTAAACAATACATTTCTTTGATGGGTTTGTTTACTGATTAAGAGACTAATACATAATTAACATGCAACCTGTGAGCCAAATGGTCACTTGTGAATTGTGATTAGTTTATAAAGTTTTGAAAGACTTCAGAGAGCAAAATCTTGTATATGCTCAAAGACTCAGGTATAGTAAGATCAATAGCATCAACTCACTTCCAAAATGATATTCAAGAAAATGTTTACGTAAGTATAGATGACATGCAAAACAGGATGGGGCTTCACTATGTTACAGATTTTGAAAATAAGTATCTGACATTTAATTTACCATCTAATACTGAACTTCAGTAATATATCAGAAGTTACAATGCTAAATGGAAAAAGCATGGCTCTATACTATAATTTGCTGTATAGGAGTAAAGGAATATTACAAAGTATTTATCAAGGCTATAGCCAAAAGCCTTAAAAATGCCATATAATTTCCAAAAGCCTTACCAAAGTTGAAAGACAGATATGTTGACTAAAGAACACATGTTCCATTGGATTCTCAGGTTAAGTCTTATATTCTGCTCTCAAAAGGTCAAACTTTGTCAGTTAAGGTTTGGATTGCTCTACTCGGGTTAATTACTGTGAACTAATGAAAAGAAAAGAAATTGCTCCTCCAAGTTCAATTTGTGAAAAAATAATTTCCAACTAATGTTGCTAAGATAAAATATATAGAAAATATTTTCATGTTTCCAGAACACTGTTACTCATAGATGCTAACAATACAGGTTGTAAAGAAATCATGAGTTGCACATTATATAATAAAATAAAGGAAATGAATATAAATAGCATATTTAAAATAGTAAAAATGACACTTGTTACTACATACATACATATATATATATATGTATGCGTGTATGTGCATGTGGACGTATGTGTGTATTTGTTATTTATTTATATATATTTGTACAAATGTATGAGAAAGGTTTGAGTGAGATGGATAGGGAAAGAGACAAATGACATAGGTCTTATATAATCTTAAGTATCAAAGACTAAAGCTTCATAAAAAATAAAAATTAGTTTTAAATTTAAGGTGTAAAAATATTTTTTTAATAAATGAAATAGAAAAATGAATGAAAAAAATAATTCTTTAAAAGCAAAACCCAAAAAGAAAGGTTACAAAAGCTATAGCACACATCATTAAAGTAAACAAGAGAGAACTCAAAATTTATTAAAATAACCAAGAAACAGCAAATATTTTTATATATATATATATATATATATATATATGTATATATGCATAAAATAAAGTACAAATATTAAATCCCAGAAGAAGAAAATGTGTAATATATTTCAATGTAATAAAAATTAAAATTAGTGAAATTGTTATAAAATCAAAATCACGGCAGTAAACAGATTATTTTCAACATGTTAATTTTTACAAAAGAAAAAAAAAATCATGAACATCAAACAGAGTTGGTTTTATTATGACAACTGCAATATTTTAAATTTTGATTCTATAAAAGTAATGAGGATCTGCATAAACACCTGAGCAATGTCACATTTCCTTCTTATATATATATGAAATACCCATAAAAGTTGAGACGTGAATAAGTAGAGCTTTAAAGAAAAATACAATTAGATATAATAAGCAAGCTCATAATTTGGACCATGACATTTTAGAGATAAAGATAACATTAAAGGGAATAGATAACAATCAAGTAGTAGAAAATAATTTGACTTCACATTTTAACATTATGCAGTACTTCTCATTTATTCACCTTTTTTTTTGTCTTTTTAAATAATTAAATGTATCTCCATTGAAAATAATCTTATCTAGTAGGAATACTGATACACAAATGCTATAGTTAATGCAAGCTCAGAAGATAACCCCCCCACAAAAAGCTTCAATTGTGCAAAGTAAAAAATGTTGGCAAATGTCTTCTTTTTTTAATTTTTAGATGTTTGTACCAATCACAATAAAGGGAAATAACCACATAGCTAAAAATTTGGTATAAGTTTTGCCATTGATTTCCTTTAAAAAATGTAGAGGACTGACATAAAATAATATTTTGTTCAAAGAATTTTGGTCTTTCAAGCAAATGCATGTGACAATTTGTCAACTATGTATACATAGAATGAGAAGCTATATTTTACATTTCCGTGATATAAAAAAAAATGTAAACAACAACTAAAGAAAATAAGTTTCATTTTTGCTTATTCAGTCCATTTTATTATAATTTTCTCAACTATTTTTTTCTTTTTTATTGGTTTAGTCTGGAGGGAGTGGCTGTGTCCATTGCCTTTGTAGGTCCTCTAAGACTGACAAGACCGACAAGATTGACGCAGTTAATGGTCTTCTTGGGTAGTTACTAGTTGATGGCTGCAGGAAAAACATGGGCAGGGAGGAAATTCGAGATGTTCTGGAGAAGGACTGGGTGTCATGGTTACTGTAGGGCTTAGGGGGAGGGGAAATATGGGTGACAACTGGAGGAGAGATTGAGTCGATAGTGCCTGGGTGGAGGTGGCGTGAGACCAGCCAGCTCCGAGGAACAGAGATAATGAAGTAGCCAGAGAGGAGAAGTCACGTCCATGGAACAGAGGCTGGAGTTTGCTGGCAAGCAACTTTATGACAATCAGTCGAATGGGCTTTTTTGGATGCAGTCTAGGATGTCTATATGTAGCAGCAGTACCGTCCCAAATGTGGGTCTTACTTGAGCTTTGCAGAGCATTAGTAGTTGTTGGGGGCTGAAGTATTTTCTGGCCCTTAAGAAAAAGGCCAGTCTTTGCTAAGTTGAGGATGTTCATTTGCCAGGAGAGATCCTCAGCAATTCTGAGGCCTAGCATTTGTAGCAACATTGAGGGTTCTAGTTATGTTGTTTATGTTCAGAGTGGCTTGAGTTACCATATTGTTTTCTTGATATGTGTAGTGATTGTATCATTGTCCTGTTGAAGGCAAAAAGTTCTCTGTTCATGGAGTGAGGTTGGATGTCGATGACACTTGAGTGCAGGTTAGAAAGGAAAGAAAGGTGGTATCATCAACACAGGCATAGGCATTGTTGGAAGTGACAACAAGTAGGTTGTTGGTGTATAGGAAGAAGAGTATATGTGGGGGGGGAACCAACCTTTGGGGCATGCTGAAGTTCATAGAGTGTGGGTGAGAGAGAGCTCCAATAGCACATGCTAGGAAGGTGTGATCTGAAAGGAAACCTCTAGAGATTAGAGATGGATGGAACTCATAGATGGGCAGTTTTGCTAGATTAGCATGCCAGACACGGTCGAATGCTATGTCAAGTGTAACAACGTTTTCATCAAATTTTTTGAGAGCAAGGGCCCACTAGTGAATGACATGAGAGTAGGTCCCCATAAGCTGTACTAGTGGTTATTGAGAGAGAGAGAGAGAGAGAGAGATGTGGGAGAAGGTTGTTGTCTATGGCTGTCTCCATCACCTTTGATATATTGGATGTGATAGGGGAATAGTTAGCAGGGTCAGAGAGGTTGATCTCCTAGGAATAAGACACACTGTAAGTGTGTTTCCAAAGTTCAAGATAGATTCCGAGACAGAGATTAAAAAGTTTGGTGAGGATAGAGGCTAGCTCTGGGGCGCATTGTTTGAAAGTAATAAAAAGGACATTATCAGGGCTGCTAGTCTTGTTGGGTTGGGCATCAATGTGAGTCTGATGGACTGGAAAAGGATAGTTTTGGAGGTGAGTGCAGTGTGAAGATGGATGCAAAGTGGCAGGAAATGTGGAGGCTTTCTCCACAGGAGTACTCCTCAGAGCCATCATGGTCGAAAAGTGGAGTAAGGGAGGGTTCTGCAAATTTGGTACAGATCCTTTTGGCAAAAGGATCAGCTGCAGTCTGGGAGGCAGGAGGGCTTGCAGACTAGAATGCACTGAGGTATCCTTCGTATTTTGGATGCGTCTTGCAGGAGCTCGGTGCTGTGTTAAAGCCATCCAGTTTGCAGGGATGGGTGATTTTCTCCAAGCATAGTAGACTGTTCTTTATCTGAACTGCTACAATGCAGCTATGAGAGAATTGTGGCTATGAGTTTTGGCTGTGTGTGGGATGTGGAGGAACATGACTATGAGAAAATAGTTTCAGTCACCCACCTAGCTTCTGCAGAATCAAGGCTTAAGCACGTGTTGTTAGAGATAGTTAGCATAGAACTGGCGGAGCACCCATCAGTCAGCTGACTTGAAGTTCCCAAGGGTCGAGGTGGGGGTATAGTATGTGTATGTGTGGCAGGTAGACACGATAAGGCTGTGGTCAGACGACCCATTAGGTGCAGAGGCAATGATAGTTTGGTAGAGGCTAGGCTTGGAAGTGACAAAGAGATTAAAGGTCTTTGGAGCGTCAGTGTATCAGTCAGAGATGTGTGTAGGGGATGAAAGAAGTTGAAGTAAAGAGCTGAGGATTGCAACAGATCCGGTTTCTGCACTGCCAACATCAGCATGGGGTGAGTTTGAGAGCCAAAGGTTGTGAGCATTGAAGTCACTGAGGATGACGACTTTAAAGAAAGATAAGGTGAGATATATGTTATCAATGCCGATATAGTTGAAGAGTTGTTGTTGGTGGCTGGAGAGGTTTGGAGAACAGTAGGGGAAATAGATGTATTCAGGAATGGGGGAAGGAAACTTTGAGCCATACAAAAATTACAGTTCAGTATAAAAGAAATTTGTTAAAATCGTATTTATCTATAGTTAGTATAATTATTGTTGTTTGCATAAGTTATTTTGCTTTACTAATATAGAAATATTTTTTTTTGTTTACAATAAAGTTGTTTTTTTTTAAATTTCTATTAAAGATTGATGTTATTCAAACAATTTAAACTTATTTTTAATCCAATGTACATATACATGGATGGCGGATAGCACAATTGATATAACGGACAAAATACCTTGCGGTATTGATTATATCCCTTTAAATCCCGAGTTCAAAGCCCATCCAATTAGCTTTATCTTTCATCCTTCCGCAGTCGATAAAATAAGTACCAGTCATGTACTGGAGTCAATATAATCAACTATACTCTTTGAAGGTGGTGCCCCAGCATGGCCTTAGTCCAATGATTGAAAGCAATAAAAGAATACAAATCAGTTATATCTTTCTTCCAAACTACCAGTATAGAACTATGCCCAGATCCAGTAAGATGAACTGAGTTTTAAAATATATTAAATATACTAATTTGCTTATACTAACTTGCTCTCAGTTTATCAACTGAGAAAAAGCTAACCTACAGCCACTGTAAAGTTATATTATCATGAACCCAAACTTTCTACAACCTTGAAAAAATATAAACTAGAATCCAAGTAAACTAGTCATTATGTGCATCAGCAAAGAAAAGAAACAGTTGATAAAATCAGTAAAATAAGAGTTCATATATTGTGTGTGGGGAGAGGTGAGTTGTAATAAATACATTTCGAGCAAGACCTTTTTTAGAAGTACACAAAATAATTCTACGAATTTTGCGACAGCTTGGCAGACATCAGGAATTATTTGACAATTGAGAAGTCAGTATCCAATAACCAAAAGATTTCCTTTAACACTATGCAAAGATCTTTCACCCAAACAAAACAAAAAGTGTGTGTGTGGGAGGGGGGTTGCTTCCAGAAGCCATTACTTTAAGAATATAGATAAGCTATAACGATATTTGATTACTAAGCTAATCTTTCTTTAAACACAAATGGGAAAAAATCAACAATTTCATTTTAGTTCAATATCTTAAATACTGAATGTAGAAAAGTAAAAAAGGAAACAATAGAGATTCTTGAAATACTTGAAAGTTAACCTATTCAAATTTATAAATAATTAAACACAGGTTTCATAAAGACTGCTTTACCAATGAACAATCCAGATGGAAACAATACTAGCATGAAGATCTAAAGATGCACTACAATGAGTGATGAGAAAAATATGTAAGTTTAAACACTTCTTTTAAAAAAAAAAAATCAAAAAGAAATCACATTACCAAAGAACAAAAATATTACTAAACAAAAAAAGAAGAATTTCTATTAAATATGTCTGATGAGTAAGAGATTCAATGTAAGTGTAAAATTTCACACAAGCTTTTTAAAATAGAAACAAATTGCATTAAACCTAACTCAAGAAAGGGTCATGTTTCTATGTATTAAATACAATTAAAAAACCACTTCTGTAAAAGTGGATAGCTAGAATGCTAAATATAACATTTCCTTTACTTTAAATTTTAAACATAAAACTGATATCTACTGAGAGCCTAGACAAAACATTTTGTTGCTATAGCATGTAAAATATCAAATAGTTAATAAAAACTAAGGGTAAATATTACCAAATTCAGAGTAAAATGTTTTAAAGTAATTATCCATGATATCAAATTTTAAGCTGTAGTTACCTTAGCAGTATCCTCAGTAACCGAACGTTTGCTGCCATCAACAGTTACTGTCAGACCACCATTACTGTGTTCGGTAGCCTGTATCTGTTAAAACAAAAATAGTTCATAGCTAAATTATTCTAATGCTAAATATAGGAAGTTCAATTAGGTGCATTTTACATGAATAGAACACTGAAGAAATAATTTAATGACCTAAGATTTGTAATCATACTTTTTAAAACTAGTGTATTGTGGAGAAACAATGAATGTGAAGTTAAGGTACTGGAAACAGAACAAAGATTATGTTGTGTTGTACCACTGAACAAGACACTTGTGTCTGTTTGAACCAGTTTGGCTTGACTGAGCAAAAATCAGGCTCCATGAACCAAGACCAGAAAATACTTCAGCCCTAATCAGTTGCTGACCCTCTACAAAGCACAAGTGAGACCCACATTAGAACACTGTTCATATATCTGAGATGGCACTGCTGCTACACCCATGAGACCCCCCCCCCAAAAAAAAAAGCCATCTGATTGATTGGCAAAGATTTATATCACCAACACACAACAACCAGGAGTCCAAAGACATGCTGTTTCTTTTCTACTGCAACTAGAATGACCTCTACTCTTCAGAATTAATGCACCCGCCTCTCCTCCACTGGTCATTCCAACTGTCCTACCACTCCCACCAAACCCCACACTAGACACTTTTCTTAATTTTTCCTCCTCAGAATTGCAACCCTCTAGAATTCCTTCCCCAACTATGTTTTCCCAATGGCAGTGACCTACAGAAATTCAAACTGAATATCAACTGCATCAATCTCACCAAAGGCTATGGGTGCTGTCCCTCTTCCTCTCACTGAAAAAAATACAAAGAGAAATATGCTCACAGTTGAGCAATAAGGAACATTTCCTGTGTTGAGCTCAGTGATTTATCTTCCCTGCTTATACAAATTGAGGACATACTTGCATATCGGTTATATGGATGTTATGGCTCATTGTTTGGAAGGTTGATTGCCAGCAGCTCTTAGAGCTAAGGATCAGCAACATTACTTTATAGAACTGTTTTAACAGGTTCATCGCTTTTAAACACCAGTGATCAAATATTACTTAACCAAAAATAGGATGAACCAATGAATTAAGAGTATTTGTGTTAGTTCTTTAGTAAATTTTCTTATACCTTACTTATTAATATTATGAATTGAAAAATCTGGTTTATCCTTTGACGACCAAAATTAATCACAGGAGTTTAGTTACAAAAAAAAAAAACTGAAAAAAGTCTTAATCCTCTGCAAATATTACACTTTTATGAAATATACTTTGATAGATATATTTTCAACACAGCAAGATGATTTGATTATGTGATATAAATATAAATTTCAACAGAAACCTATTTCCATAAAAGTCAAATGTTTCAGTTAAGAGTAATTGAAATATTCCTGCTATCACTATTCCCCAGTCTAGGAAATATTCCTGCTATCACTATTCCCCAGTCTAGGAAATATTCCTGCTATCACCAGTCTAGGAAATATTCCTGCTATCCCCAGTCTAGGAAGGTTTGAAAGGCTATGGAAATTACCCTCTACACAATAAGAAAAGAAAAAAAACATACCTCATCATCAGTTGGTTCTGCGGGATCATACATCTCATCCTCTTCTTCATCATCATCATCATCATCTTCCATCTTTTTCTTAGCTGCAAATGTCAATGGTTGTATTGTCAAAGCAATATCAAGCCTTTTTGACCTATACAAACCTTGGAGAAAACAGTATATACTTCTTAATATATAAGAAGTATAAAAATTAGCAAGAAGAGGTTTATATTTTTCTGTAAAGAAATTTTAGAATTTACTAGGAAATACTTGTGTGACTGCATGTGTGTGTGCGTGTATATATATATATATGCATGTGTGAGTGTGCATGAATGTATATGAGAAATTGCAAGTTGCCACATTAGGAAAAATGGACAAAAGGGTGATGAGGAATGATAACATTATCAAACACGTGGACACTATTATGGACACTAAAATACTATGAAAAAGGTGAAAAAAGAAACTTTTTTAACTTTAAGTTGTTTTTTTTTTTAATATAAGAAATGAAAAAAATGGTGAAAACTTGATGTTACCATGAAGCCAAGTTACAAAACTGAAGTAAAAAGAAAGGCAATGAGTTGTGTTGATGTCTATCATTGGGTATTACCAGACCTTAATAAAGAATGGATCTTAGTAAAAGAAAAAACACCCAGGTGACAACATTGTGGCTATAAAATGAAAAATTAAATCCAAAACATTAAAAAAAAAAAAAACATGTAGTGAAGAGATTTTAATCTAGAAAATTGTATTAAAAGTGAAAAAAAATGGGAGATTTATGGAAAAAATTCAAGTGAATTAAATAAATGTAAGAAGATAGATGTTGGTAAAGATATGGAGGGAAGGAAGTATAAATAATACACCACCACCTTGACTTTTAATCTCTTTCCAAAATTCAGTGTGTGATGACCTTAAATTACAATTATTTTAATAAGAAAATGTTGTCCCACCTTCTATCCAATTAATAGGACAATAATTATCTGGGTGACATAAAATGCTCTTGTAAGAAAATGGAGGAAATAAATATAGAAATTGAATCACTTTGCTTCCTGAGTGTCATTTGAAGCAATAGGAAATTGGGTGGGATGCTCTGTAAACAGACCAAAATAAACTTGCCAAAGAGAAATGCAGAAGAGAGAAAGAGAGAGAGAGAGATAGAAAACAGAGTGAGAGAGTGAGGAAGAAAGAGAGAATCATAGTCATAGGGTGGGAGAAAAAGAGGTAGAAAAGCAGCGGAGACAACATGCTAGTGACATTTCATCTGTAGCTGACCGCTCATTGGAAAATGACCAACAATGCAGGCGCCAGCAGGAAAAACCAGTTATTACTTTACCTGAAGTATCACGCTGTCTTCTATTGGAAGATTGGTCTTTACGACCTTGAGAGTAGAGTTGATCCCGTTTTTTAGTAGAAGGGGTACTTCCCTGTAGCCTTCTCCTGTCATTTGGGCGGATGATCCTGTCTTTGCCTCTGGAGGAGCGCTGAAACCATGACAAGGGGCCAACGTCTTAAGAAAAGGTTGAATAAAGCGGCCATAGATAAGCCATTAGACAAAAAGATAGAAAGGGAACATGGTGGATAGGTTAAAAAACATTGCACTAAAACAATGAATAGAGGATGGAGTTTTTATTTGAAGATGAAATGCTATCAAATCAGAGAAACTCTAGCAGAGAGATATAGCATTTTAAAAATGCTGTCATGAGTTGAAAACAAAAGGAGAGCTGTTTAATTTCTCTCTCTCTCTCTCTCTCTTTCTCTCTTCTTTAATATATTCCATACCAGGAAAATGGAAACAATGAATGCATTTTTTAAAATTTGGAAAAACAATCTGGATGTGGGCAAAATTGTTACATTGCTTGGTAACATCGGAATAGCCAGAGTTGAATCACTAAGAATGAAATTATTGAGATATGAGCAAGAGAAGGAAGGATATTGGGAAATGTTATTTATTTAATTTTATTTTTTGGATATTCAATATTTTCAGACCAACTGAAAATATAATGACCGCAACTTGATAAGAGTTGAATCCGAAGCATGCATATGTACACACATTCAAACACATACACACATGTGCTTACATATATGTATATTGTACAGGCATACACATAGAAACACAATTCAATTGGAGAAAATGCAATCTATGAAGGTAGGAAACCTATAATCTTGGAAAGACTGATAAAATGAAAACCAGAGATAGTTGTGTTTGTGACTCTCTCTGTTTTATTTAAAATGAAAATTGTGTCATGAAAATGTAATGACAATATTATCACAAAAAAATGAAAAATGTGGTGAGTTGAAGAAATAATGTACAGAAAATTTAGTGCTTTAAATTGTTTCAAAAACTTCCTAAAATATTTTAAATATCTATTTTTTTTATTGTTAATAATCTGAAGAAAATTACTATTTGTAATTAGACATTTGAAAAACTTACCTTAAACAACATTTTATATTTTAAAAAATACCAAAAAATAAAACAATATTAAAATACACCGGAAAAAAAAATGGACCAAATATCCCTTGTGTGTGTGTGCAAGCACTAACACATATACAGTATATAATTTTATACACATATTTTAGAACTTGTTTAACATTTCCATAATGAATAGTTACTCTTTTACTTGTTTCAGTCAATCAGATTGACCCCAGGACTTATTTTAAATCTGGAGAAAGTTATTATTTTGCCCATAGATAATCTGTGATAAAACCTATAAGGCCAGAGAGGTATTAACATCTGATAGCCAACATAGAAAGATAGATATTGAAAAGTAAGAATTTTTAAAAGAAATTACTTTTTGCAAATAACTTTTTAAAGAATTAGGTATTCTGCATTCAAATCTTTTATTTGAATTCTTTATCCAACACAAGTATTTTGCAAACTATAGAAAACCTAAACAGAAAAAAAATGATTGATTTAAGGGATAAAAAAGGTTATTTTGTTTTGAATTGGGTTTTGTTTCAATTTTGAATAATATAACTTTTTCAAAAGGAAATATTCATTTTTTTTAAAAGTCTCCAGTAAACTTGTAATCATTATGTTAAATTCCATGTAATACTGTATAAAACCTTCAGTTATCTTATACAAAATAATTAGTTGCCTATCAACAAGGTAGGAAAGAAACATAAGCATGTCTGAGTGTATGTTTAAATACTTAAGTGCTTTTTTGCTCAAATCTTGGTTACTTCCTCAAACAATCAACTTATGTCAATACTCTTACTTCAACATTCCAAATATCCCTTAGTTTTACTTCTACTGCAGCAAACTAGAAACACTAATTATCTCCAGTTATGGTTGGCTGTTGCTTTCTGTAAGAGATTCTTCTGCCCTTTGACAAGTTTTATTTTTAATCCTGCTGTGTGCCCATACAATCTTCTAACCCAATAAACTGGGTGAGGGTTAGGGTGCAGTTTCGTCCATGACCACCCAACAATGAGACAGGTTGTACTAAGTTACATAGTACCAACAAATTGGAATTGTTCTAAATTCCAGTCTGTTCTTCATTCATCCAAGTTAGATCTATTTCTTGGGTTTATTATACTGCACACAAGTGACTCAATTTTCTTTTTTCAAAAATATTAACTAAGATCTTTACATATAAAAATTACCTCAAAAAGATAAACTAGATATTAAAATAAAATTATACGAACATTAGAGGTTTTTTAAAATTATTATTTTGATCTGTGTTCAACTAGTTAATTGTAAATCTATACATATAAAATCTAACACTCTCTCGTATTAAAAGTAGTTAATTATAAAGAAAATGTTAGACTTTACATGAAGCGTAAAATATATTACATTTTACGTTTATCATTCATTTGAAATAGAACAGAAAAACTATTCAATATTTCATGCCATTTTAACTATCAAAATATTTATAATATACAGACAAGAGAAAAACAATTATCATCAATTTAATCATATAGATTTACATAAAAGTTCAAAATTATTTTCAGGTTTGTTTAATAATCTTAATAGCCCCACACTTCTACAAAGGAAAAATAAATAAAAGCAAACAATTCCTTCAAACATCTAAAAATAATTCAAATTACAAATAAAAATTTAAACAAAGCACAAAAACATTAGAAAAAAATGTATATATATATATATATATATATATATATATATACACACATATATATATATATATTTATATATAAGAGAATATAATATAATATAATCCTTTGGCTGTATAATTTTTGCAACATTTTCTATATGTATTTCAATCAGACAAATGCACTGATTTAAAGACAGACTAAAAAAAAGTATAATTCTTGCTCAATACAATTCACGGATTTCATAGGAAAAAAAAAAGTCCTTTTTGTTTTTTATTGTTCCCTAACCCTCAGGAAATCTGTAAAAAACATATTTTCAATAGGATACAGGCAACCAAAATATGCCATTTACGAAATTAAAACAATCAGCAAAGAATTATAGCAATAACATTTTATATCAATAACATATAGCTCAATAATATAATTCCTTTCTTTATAAAATCAATTTTGGTTAATGCTATCTACTAATTTATCATTTAGGATTTTTTTTTAATTCAAAAACAATTGAACAGATTTCTTGGTTGTGTGCACACGCACAATTTTAGAGGCTTATTCTATGAAATATCAAACAGAAGATTTAAATATTTAAATAATTTATTTTTAGTCAAATGTTAAAATGAAAAAATTAATAATTGAGCAAAGAATTTATTGAGTCAATTATTTTGATTATTATTTAAGTACTTAATTTGTATGCTTACATAACTTCTGAAACCAAATTGTTTTAATATTGTATTAGATTAAGTATAGAAGCAATCAGTATGACGTCAAAATTTAACATATCTCAATGAGAAGAAATCAACTAAGTTGTAAAAATTATTATGTATTGTTGCTATCATGATTTGTGTTTAACAAATAATGTCTTTTCCATTAACTTCGAGAAGCATTGGATTGTTACTGGTATAAATTCCTACTGATTTTTTATATTGGTCTAAGAGAACAAATGGATAGGGGAGAGCTAATTAAATGAACTGTAATATATGACTGGTGCTTATTCAATCCAACAAAGGAGCCTTTATGTGGTTGCTGAACCTTGATTCACACCCTACCATCTTTAAAAAAGGGGCACATTGGATACATTATATTTGGGAAAAATATAAAGTTGGATGCTGATGACTAGAACACATTTGATGATAGGTCTATCAGATCACAGCTGACCTGGAGCTAAACAACAAGTGCTTATCTACCCAGAAGGAATAAAACCCATTTAGTTTGGTGCTCTAGCATTTCCATCACTTTTGGAATAATTTTCTATTGCTTTCATCATCATCATCATCGTTTTACGTCCGCTTTCCATGCTGGCATGGGTTGGACGAGTGATTTTGGCCCGCGTTGCCTCCTCATTGGAGTCACCACTCACCCAGACGGGTCAGCGGCCCACGTCTCGCTCTTATGTTTCATTTGGCATGGTCTCTACGGCTGGATG
Source organism: Muusoctopus leioderma (assembly GCA_027124095.1). NCBI lineage: Eukaryota > Metazoa > Mollusca > Cephalopoda > Octopoda > Octopodidae > Muusoctopus > Muusoctopus leioderma. The sequence goes on from JAOPJM010001291.1 coordinate 9,857,395, forward strand.
CCCTTCCTATTACCAACCACTCCACAGAGTGTACTGAGTGCATTTTATCATGCTTTGTTTACATTAATGTCCCTACGAATATCCAGCTGATGTGATAATCTTAATATTTCCTCACTATAAAGATATCTTATTTAACAAAGCACCAAGCATTTCTCCACAAATAGTTCTAAATAATTACAAATCATTAAAATAATTTCCATAGCTAGCAAGATTTCATGATAAAATTATTACAATTTGGTCTGTTTAACCTCTCTAAGAGAAGTCTGTTATAATCTCACCCAATAAAGTGCTTTCAAAGTAATATTTGTTTCATGTAGAATGTAGTTGCTGATAATTATTATGTGAAAATTGACTTTAAAAAGCTACTGTGTACCAACATATTTTTTTACAGTATTCTAAATTCTCATACTTTTCCAAAACCACCAATTACTTTTCATATGAGAAATTCAATAAAGAAAGTGTTCACAAATGTTTAAAATGAACAACTATTAAGTTATATTTTGATCTTGTGAGAAGATAAATAATTTTAGCAGTAGTATCAGAAAGCCAAGAGATATCTTACACAAAGCAATTATTTCATGCTTTAAACCATTTTAAAAAAAATACAAATTAAACTAACCTGATGCTATATCAGATTGACTTAATTATGGGGTAAAATAATTATCTTGCAACTAAACTAAAATAAAAATACAGAAAGGAAAACTCACATCAGAATCCTTCTTCATTCTTTTAATAATATTTGACATACCATCAGATCCAGAACGTCGTTTAATTCCACTTGTTTTGATATCCAGCAATGAAGGCAATGACCCAGAAGAACCCAACATACCAAGACCCATTCCACCATCATGAAGATTTATTCCACCATCATGAAGATTTATTCCACTATCATGAAGATTTCTATTCCTACCACCTGAACCGATCATTGAACCTTTCAGTAATGTATTAACCAAAGCTAACTGAGTTTCTCGCATAGCTTGTTGTTGTACACCCATATTTTGTTGTGGCATCATCATACCACCAGACCCCATCATATTTCCCATACCCATGTTAGAATTTGGAGACATCATCCCACCACTGTAATTACCCATGCCCATATTATTATTCATGTTAGGGGACATATTCATGCCACCACCCATATTACCCATGCCACCACCTCCACTCATGCCACCACCTCCACCCATGCCACCACCTCCACTCATGCCACCACCGCCACCACCTCCACTCATGCCACCACCCCCACCCATTCCACTCATGCCACCACCTCCACCCATTCCACTC
>JAOPJM010001291.1:9870318-9880484 GCA_027124095.1 Muusoctopus leioderma
ATGGATATTTATAATATTTACTTCATATTACATATGTTTCGGTTAACAATAACAGGAAAACCTGGAACTGAAAACTTTGTCAGACACGAGCATATATATATATTTAATCTTATACCAAGCTATCCATATCTCCTAGTCTTAGAGAGCCTGAAAGTGAAAGGGGCTATGGTCACTTCCCCTTAGAGTAATTAATTAAAAAAAGAATTACTTACATGTTTACCAATTTCCAGTTAGTTCAGTGATCCTTAACAAGTTATTTTCTCTTTATATAAATGCTTTATTGACAAAGTAAATAGGTTTACAGAATTACAGTACTTGCCTGAATACAGAGTCCAGTGGCATTAATGTGAAATTACAATCCTGCATTTAAGAGAAAGCCAGCACTTTATCTGTTAGGCTGTTAAATGGTGAATCATTTTGTGACATGCTGATTTTATGATTACTGGTTTATTATTCTGCCAATTAATCCAAATACTAAATAGTCAAATATTAATCACTAGAATGTTTATTAGATTTTCAGCCAGTTAGTCCAGTGTTAACCATTAGATTGTCTGCCAGACTCATAACCCATTAAACTAAATGCCAGGAAGTCCAACAGTGCTGATTAGATGTACCAAATTTCAGTTTGTCTAGCCCTGATCTCTGAATCTTGATTAGATACATTACCATCAAACCAAATATCAGAAGTCAAAAACTGAAACATTTTCTATGAATTTTATTTATTTATTCATTTATTTACTTATTCATTACCCCCTTTTTCGCTTCTACACATTAGAGGATTCATTCATATTCTTTTTGAACTTCATGAACGATTTTTATGTTCAGTTATGCATTTCATTTCTCAATGACCTTTAAACTCTCCCTGGATACTACTCCATTTTTCTTATAATGTTTTGCTTAAATTTCCCTCAATTCAGCTTCACCAATTATTTCTAAAATTAGAAATAATTAGTCAAAATGAATTATAGTAAAACATAAAAGAAATGATTGGTTTCTTAAATCATCTTGGGAAAATGAATGTATGGAGGTTAAAAACTTTTGAAAATGTACAATTAAATTTCCTCATATTTTTGTTGTTTTTCTTTTCAAGAATATTTGCTCAGCAATTAAGAACAAATTCCACATTAGGTAAGTTAACAAGACATTTTAAACTGAGAAGTTTAACAGAAAAACTCTACTTGAAACATGCTTAAACAAAATATGAAGTTTAGAGTAAAAATAAGAACTATATGTATAAGATTCACTTAAAACATCTATATTTTTTTTCAACTATTTTTCAATGTCTTCATATGCTAGATAAGTTCTATTAAACTGTTCAAGACTTGATTATCTGAACTTATAAACTTTTGATCCAATACCTTAATTTCTAAGGTCACTATGCCAAGAAAATTTATATTATTAAATGAATTGTTTTAAAAAAAAAAAAAAAAAAAATTTTAAACTAAGGAGGGATTTCAGTGCCCATAGCCTATTTACGGATTATAATTCTGCAAATAAAATATTAGGTAAAGTATTTAATGGGTTTTGTGGGTAAGATGAGAGGAACAGACATGGGTGAATTAATGACATTAACTGAAGGTGATACACAGATTGCTAGTTCAGAAGATCAGGAATCATTGGAGTAGCAGTAGAAGAGGCAGGGAAAGGATATAGTGCATTGATGTGCTAGTTAGTGGTCGTAGTGTATTAATGAGTAAAGGTTTGCCAATCAGTAAGATGGCCTTTGTGTGGATGTGGTCTAGAATGTTTGTGAGTGTAGCAACTGCACCATTCCACATACATAAGTAGTACTTTAATGAAGGGTGAACTTGTGCCTTGTATAAGGTTTGCAGCGATTCAAAGCTAAAGTAGTTTCTAACCCTGAAGAAAAGGTATAGCCTTTGAGATGCAGTTTTGGCTATGTTATGTATATGTGTTAAGGCAGTGAATTGGCAGAATCATTAGAATGTTGGACAAAATGCCTTGCCGTATTTGTTCTGCCTCTTTAAGTTCAGAGTTCAAATCCCACCAAGGTCAACTTGCCTTTCATCTTTCCGGGGTTGATAAAATAAAGTACCAGTCTAGGGCAGGGGTGGATTGGTGGAATTGTTAGAGCGTTGGACAAAATGCTTTGTGGCATCTGTTCCAGTTCTTTACATTCTGAGTTTGAATACCGGTGAAGTCAGCTTTGCTTTTCGTCCTTCTTGGGTTGATAAAATAAAGTACCAGTTAAAGTACTGGGGTGCAGCCCTCTCTTACTCTAGCTGTCACATGTGATATTCTGCTGGGTCAAAGATGTGAGGGTTGAGAGAGTGTCTGTGTGTTTGCTCATGACTACATGGGCACCTAAACAGGAGTGAAGGTATAGTGCATGCTGCTAACAAGTCATATTGCAATTGCAAGTGATGGCTGAGTTAGTATGTGTGTTTGCCATAAAAGAAAAGATCATTGGAAATTGTGAGGCCTAGCATTTGTTAAGTATGGAGAGATTTAGTTGCGGGCTGTTCCTGATTAGAAAGTACATAGTGTTGTATATTTTCTTAATATATGTTAGTGACTGTGTTTTAGTGACTGTTGGGGGAGACTGTCTCCATTAGACAATATTTTCAACGTCAATGCCATGCTGTAAATAACATTCTCAGAATGCCAAGCTATAAGTAACATTTCTCAGAAGACATGGTACATATTCACTACAGCTAGATGAACTGATGCATTGCCCAGAGACACAACAAAATACCTGCTGCAGATATGAACACAGACCAATGAGATGGTAGTCCAATACCATATTTATTTAATCATATTTCTTATTGATAGAATGATTATCACTAGAATAATAATCATGGTGATGATGGTTATTATGATGATGATGATGATTATAATAAAGAGATAGCCCCTGGATTAAAAAAACGAAAACAAAAAACATTTAGTCCAAGGATGAATAGTAGTGTCTATAGGCTTGTGTGTATCCCAGCAGTCTGTATTAACACATAAAAAGACGAGCAAATGAGAGTGCTTCTATGTGGTCATGCAACCTGCTAGGAATAGCAGCCAAATCTCTCCTTATCATCTTAAAAAAAGAAAGGACACATTTAATAATGTGGTCCATGAAAATAAGATGAGATGGTCAGCACTGAAATGCCTTTTATTATGGGCCTGCTTGATCAGGGCTAACCTGAAGCTCACAATAACAACAACACATAAAAAAAAAAATGCCTCAAGAATGAAATGCTGTAAATTTTCTCTGCTAGGTTAGCATAACATATGGATGTGATACTAAACTATCATACTACTGTTGCTGTTGTTGTTTGTTTATCCCCAGATCAACCCTGATTGAGCAGACCTATGATCAAAGACGTTCCAGCTGTGACCATCCCATTTTTTTAGGTGTACATTGGTCTACATTATCTAATATCTTCTTCCTGTTTTAAGATGATAGAATGTGATTTGAGGGAGATTTGGCCACTATTTCTAGCAGACTGAAAGACCACATAGAGGCACGTTCGTTGGCTCATGCATACCACGGTAGTTGTTATACCAAAAATAGGCTATTTTATTCTACCTCTTGTGGGGCATCTTTAGTTAGTTCTGATCAAGCCAATCTCTTGGCATAGGAAGAACCAATGAAATGTTTTATGGAAACCACAAAAATTAATTATATGATCAAATTCTTTAACAACCGATTTCAGTATGGTGCTTGTACTTATTCTATTTGTATATTTCAATAAATACCAGCAACACACAGACGGCTTTGGAATTTATGATGGGATTCAATCTTAGACCTGTATGTGATATGCTGTCACATAGCTTATTGATTATATATCTTGGACTGTCTCTTACAATAGAAGCACTTTGTTGTCTCTATATTTAAATTGTTGAATTTCATTGAATTTCAACTATTGCTTATCGTTATTGCTATAACAACTATCATGGTTGAGTTGTGTATGTAGTCCTTAACATTGCAACTTGAAATGTCTAGTCCCAGTCCTTAAGATAAGAGGAATTTTTGAGGCTACATTTATTGCTATATTTTCATGATTAAATGATTAACACAGAATCTCAGTGTTGGCTTGAAATAGGTTAATTGCTAAAGTATTTGATTTATATTGATCTCTTAAACGGTCAGTAATTTTTCAAAAGGTCATTCATCTACAACTTGAGTCTTGACATTGGTGGCATAAATAAAGGTGATGTTTGCAACAACAGTTGTTATCATTTAATGATAGTTAGGCACATAAAATAGAAAATAATAAATAAATGTCAAATTTGATGTTAAAAAAAATAGAACAAAACAAAATAATAAGTATTATCATTCTATTTTTAAACTAAACAGTATCCAATTAGCTTTTAGAAAGATCTGACAGCTTAGTTATCATTTTAAGTAAATATATAAGCTATTTATGAACAGGAGACAGCTATTTCTAAAAAATGTTATTATCCATTGTATGCCAAAAGGGACATCATGATTCTTTTTTGAATTTTGTGAATGATCAAACAACCAATTAATAAATAAACAAATAACTCTTATTTACTCAATTGATTAATCATAGTTATTTATTATCTTGAAGCAATAAAGAAAATTAGTTAGCAAATAATTGGAATAAGTTATATTTTACACATTTCTGTAATGTTAATAATACATTGATGAAGATTTTCTAAATTTCACTGGAGAACAAAAAGTGATATCAATCATACACACTTTTACTGATGTATGATGAATGCTTATTGAGCTAATGTTGTTATTGTTATTGTTCATAATATTATAGAGTGCTGAAATATTGTTGTTATAGCTGTTCTTGTTTGTAGGATGTTTCTAGTCAGTTCTGATCAAATAGATTTGTGCAATTGGCAAATCTAATTGAATGGTTTTGATGGAGTCCTACAATATTTAACATACTAAATATTATTTAGATTTGTTTCTTTATCTCAGAATGCTCCTGATGCTAGTGTATACTTAGGATTGCCAGCATACACATTGTTAAAGATTTTCAGAAAAGCTACTGAATTAACCAAAATATAAAATTTGCATTAAGAATAAGACCTTTATCTAGGAGATGCTTATTTTAATTTAACATTTATTTTTCAAAGCATTCATAGGCTAGATCAGGCAAGGCAACCTGCAGCACTTGGGCCACATGTGGTCTTTTACGAATTTTTGTATGGCAACTCAATACCATGATTCTATAAACATTATGACTTTTTACTGAAATTTTGTAACATAATCTTTAGGTCTGACTCTGTTAATTTGAAAAATTTTGTTTCTTTCTCTCTCTTATTCATCAATGCTTTATCTTGATCAAGGTTTGGTCGAGCTGGGGGATTCCTTGAATTATCAATCAATGAGAATATACTACATATGATGTTTTCTAAATTATTCTTTTAGTAATGTAGCCCGTATTACGATGAGCAATTTCTCATAAAGCCCACTGCTAGAAAAAGCTTGCCCATGCCTGGGCTAGAAAGGTCTATCGCAACCTCAGAAACTGTTCAGGAACTGAATGTTTCACCTACAAGCCCTTAATAGATTAAGGTATTAGAATGCCGTAACTACCAAGCCAGTGTGCCAAGAATAATTCTATCATTAAATGAAAAGAAGCAAGAATTCAATTGAAAACTACTGTAGATAACAAAATGGTACAAAACAAGAATTTAAGCAGGGTCTAACAGATAAGCTATTGAAGTAACGAGAAGTGGAAAAGAATTTAATTTCTGTTGGCAGTTGACATTTTATTTGACCGTTTCCTGTTGCTGCCACTTATTAATTCCCTTTATTGCCTCAAGTTAAGTGAAATATCACTGAAATATTACCTAACACCTCCTGCAGATGTCAGCAGTGGATATATTTCCTTAGAAATTACAATTTGCTGTCATTTAGCCCTAGGTCAACTCTGATTGATGACATTCCAGCTGTGACCACTCCATCTTTTTAGGTGTACGTCTAGGATTAAATTATCCAATGTGTCCTTTCCTTATTTAAGATGATTAGATATGTTTTGCAGGAGATTTAGCAGTTATTTCTAGCCGGTTGAGCAATCACATAGAGACTCCATTGAGAATTGAGCAATTCCATATTCTGTATATAAGAATTATTTGTTAAAACCAATATTGATTTTTTTTATATACATGCAAGACCAGATATTTATAGATGAGAAGCATAGGTCATTGAACCGAGGACATGCTTGATACCAATTTATCAACCTGGAAAAATAAAATGAAAGTTGACCTCTGTAGGATTTGAACTCAGAACATAGAGGGATGAAACTAAATACTGAAAGATATTTAGTCTAGCACTTTACTGTTTTTACCATTCCACCTCTTGCTTAAAGCTACTGTTGAGTATGTTTCTAGCTATGGAGTGGAGAGGAACTCCCAAAGGACTGTTAGTCCTTAGTGTCGTTTGTGTTTTTATGATTATTTTTTATTTGATTGTAAAGGAATTACAGACTAGTTTCTTATGCAATTGTTAGATGCAGCTCATTATTGCTATTGTGTATTATATAATATTTGATGTTCATATGCTTTTAAAATTAAAACTTGAATAAGGATGTTAAGAGTTAACTCTTAACATCTTGTAGCACCCGGTTCCACATGGTACTGCATGGTCAAATTGATATGAATCATTGAACTATATATATGGTGAAAGTGAACTATTTTTGTTTGAAAACACCTGAAGCACCTATATTTGTTACCTGTAAATTTCATAATAAATAAACAGCAAACAAATTGCTTTTAGGCATTTTCTGCTCAATCATTACAGGACTTAGAAAATTTTCTACAGGATTTTAAGAGTTCCCTGGAATGATTTATGTAAAAGTTGATCTCAGTAGGATTCGAAATCAGATTGAAAGCCAGCAAACTTATAAAACAAGTTATATTATGAACATGATGTAAGCAAAAAATGATTATATGTTAGTGTATACAATTAAGTGAGGATCAATCAATTGGAAGATAGTAGATCCTCCTAATCGAACAAAGGAAACTATGTTTCTGTTGGTTTTTCCATTGCTAAATACTACCTGTTGATTGCAACTCCTGACAGAAGCATCACTGTATTTTCCAGTGACTACTTAATTTTAGCTGAGTTGACTGGAGCAATGTGAAATGAAGTGCCTTGCTCAGGGACACAATGTGTTGCCCAGTCAGGGAATTGAACCCATGACCTTACAATCATGAATCCAACACCCTAACCACTAGGCCACGCACCTTCACTCAATTAAGTGAAATAGTATTCAATACTGTTTGGTAGAGCGAATTAATTTTTATTCAAAGCTGTGTTTTCACAGATTGCTACATTGAGTTTTGTGTTACCACTACTGTCAGGCGATGAAGTGACTGATGTAGCAATATAGTCTTATAACCTGGCCATCACTTTCAGTTCATCATTATTATTGTATAAAGTTTTTACTTCTATAAATTTCCAACAAAACAAATCATGTTGTTGTTGTTTAGCTCCAAGTCAGCCCTGAAAAAGGAGACCTATGATCAAAGGCATTCCAGCCGTGACCATCCCCAGCTTTTTATTCAGACATTGTGTTATCTGGGACTACATTATCCAATGTGTAATGCCTTTTATAAGATGATAGGATGTTACTTAAGGAAGATTTGCCTGCTATACCTAACAGGTTGAGCAACCATGTAGAGGCTCCTTATTTTTGCAGAGGTGAGTAAAGTTTTTGTTGAGAAACACAAGAGATCGACAACTAGTCTCAACTGACAATACCCTGTATATCAACATAACTTGTTATTTATTCTCTAAACAATCCTACTTAGTCATTCTATTATCACTACTTTGTCAAGTACAGTGTAAAGTTTATGCTTCACTGATGAGGTCATAATAATACCGAAACATATCTGGAGTTGTCTCCTGTACTTGCTGAAATAATTCAAATAATATTAGTCATTGACTAATATTGTTTTTTCTTCACAACATAATTCTTTCTGGTTAACTTTTTAATTCTTCAAGCATTAAATATTTTAAAACCATACTTTCTAAAGATCAGATTACTCTCCACTGTATGCCACCATTCAATTTTTAATCAATTTGGATTTCAGAGTTGTCTCTCTTGCCTTTTTTGACAAGAATTATCATCAAAGCTAATGATTTTTTTCTTCATTACGGGTGTAAATTTAATTGATTAACATTTTTCTTTTGCTCACTGTATTAAGTATGTTAACCTCCACTTAACCTATCCATTCTTGTTAACCCTTTCGTTACCATATTTCCAATGAAATACACTACCTATGATTTTCAATTAATTTTGAAAATGATCAGGAATTTGGAGGGATTTAGTAAAATAACTAACTTTCTCGTTATTAAGTTGGTATTTGGATCATAATCTAACAAGAAGTTCTTACATAAAATTATAATGGAAAGTTTAAATCTAAATAAATGCACTTTAAAACAAATGGTTTTCCGTCATAGAATCAGGGGCGGTTTCAGGCAGATTGGTATCAAAAGGGTTAAATAGTTTAGTATAGTGGGTAGGTGGAAGAATCGGTAGAGTGTCAGACAAAATACCCTATGGTATTTCGTTATGTTCTGAGTTAAAATTCCACCCAGGTTCACTTTGCCTTTCCTTCTTCTGAGGTTGCAAGAATAAGTATTGAGGTCAAAGTTATCGACTAACCCTTACAAGGCAGTGCTTCAGCATGACCACAGTCCAATGACTGAAACTAGTAAAGGAATAAAAGAACAGCTGACATCTATAATTAGACAGTCTAGCCTTCACTGAAATTTAGAAAATCTTCATTGACGGTCTTCATTGACGGTATACTTATCATTGCTGAAATATTTAAAATATAACTTGTTCTGCTCTAACTACTTATTAATTTTCTTTATTCTATTTCAACCAGACAATGACTTTGTTGCAGAATAAATAATGCAATTCCTTCTTATCAGTACCCAAATTAAATGTTATATTCTCGACAAGGAGATTATTTATATTTTATATTTATAATATTATCATTATTGTCATTATCATTATCATTATCATCATCATCATCATCATCATCATTGTTTTTACGTCTGCTTTTTCCATGCTGGTATGCGTTGGATGAGATATTTTGAGGCAGTATTTTACAACCGGATGTCCTTCCTTCCATACTTATTTTTATGTAAGGTACTTATTCCGCGGATCTTCACCTGTCAAACCACTAAGCTGTGGGATATATTGTTTATGTGGGACATAAACAAACGACACTGGTTGCTTAAGCGATGTCGACAATTAAGACACGCGGAAACAAACATACACACATGTGCACGCACGCACATACATACATATATATATATATATATATATATATTTCGGAGTTGTACTTGTCTGGCAAGTGATTTGATCTAAGACCGTGTGTTGAAACTAAAGCAATTACAGCGTGGAAGACTCATATTAGCCATTCCAGAACACACAAAACTGTTAACTTTACTTTATTTATTATTAGGTGTCAACATTTTCGTCGCATTATCTGCGACCTGGTCACTGACTTTTTTTTACAAAATTGGTACATTTTGTAGATTTGGCCAATTGTAGAATTCGCCAATCCATACTCTGTATTAAGAACACCTAAATTGACGCCATTTTCTCTCTAACAAATAATCTCTTTCTATATTTCCACAGTAGCGTTCTTTCCTACAGGCTTTGATTTTGGCATGGTGAATATTTGTATAAACAAAATAAATCACAACAACACTAATTTTTTTTTAAAAAGCTAAATTTTTCCTTGAAAAAATTCCGCTTGTTCTGCCTCAAATGAAATAACAAACCGCAATGACACTGCAAATTCGTGGGAACACGTATGGGAAAACTCAGAGATTATTTCGTTTTGATGCACAGAGACTGCGTAAAAGTAAACAGACACGCTTTATTTAGATGGAATAAATTTCCTCGTGGTCGGTTTTAATCCGTGTGATATATCGTTTTGTTTACTTCCGGTTTATATCGTTTTATTTACTTGTGTACACATATCATTAAAAGAATAGTGTGAACAAAGGGAAATAATTCAACATGAGTTTTGGTCTTCCGGGCGTCCACACACAATTTGCATAGGAGGGCCCATGTGACCTTCCATTACCTTAGTTTTTAATTCGTTATTTTTGTATAGAAATCTTTCTTTCGTTGTCAAATTAATGGAAAAGTGTTCGTTCCCATGATTTTCGTCACTACAAGTGTTCGTTACGACAAGGGTCATATATA
>JAOPJM010001291.1:10009962-10019962 GCA_027124095.1 Muusoctopus leioderma
TAACATGCTGGATTATGAGGGGAGACAACTCATGTATGTTTACCGTTCGTTCGTGTCATGCGCAAAGGGCCGGAAGCACTCTAATATATATATATATATATATATATATATCATACGAACACTGTTATGATCCGTGCTACAAAATGTACATGTTGTTTCGTACGATTACGTCATATTACGTAACCGCACTCATCAGGCATCTGGATGTCTCTGTGGACAAAAAAACCAACAAAACAGATGAGTGCACTGCTCCTGATGTTTGTCCTAAATAGGACCAAAATGGGTTGGACTAATACCTCTTTTTCTGCCCACGGAGAAATTGTATGGACATTTGTTTAAATTCACACCGACACACACACACACACACGCACACACACATATATATATATATAGGGAGAGCGAGTGAGAAGGTGGAGAGAGAAGCAATAAAACAGAAAATATATCGCAGAAAAATATAGTGGAAACAAATATTATAACGCATATACATCGGTACTGGAAACTAAATATAAAGTGTGCCAGCAAGGAAGCTTTACATGGTCGCTCGACCTGCTAGACATATTAGTCAAAACTCGGAAAAAATAGTCACAGCTAGAAATCTTTAGGTAGTTGGTCTACTCGATCAGGGCAGACCTAGAGTTAAACAACAACTGAATATAATGGTAAACATATATACCTAACTTGGAAATCATAATCGGGAGTGAAACAAGTACTCAATAAAACAACATACAATAAAAGATTGATATACACCAAGAGAGGGGAGTAGAATGTGAGAGATAGAGAAAGAGAATGATAGAGAAAGAGAGGGGTAGAGAAAAGGAGAAAGAGTAAGAGAGAAAGAAAGAGAAAATTATAGAGATGGTGAAGAAGAAACTAAGAAACTGGCAAAAAGAAAGTCATACACAGCCAAGCAATCAAAAAGGTGGAAGTTAAGAGTTTAATAAACAAAGAAACTCTCAGACAAGTTGATGGACAAACAAGCATGGAAGATGGACAAATAGGCATACAGATAGAGAGCCAGTTAGCCAGATAGACAGACAGCCAGAAAACCAGAGAATCGGCTATACAAACAGTCAAAATAGATAAACAGATACTCTAACAGACGGACGAACAGAAAAAACAACAGCACCAACAGATAAATAAACACAAAGAGACAGAGAATGAGAGAGTTGGAGTGACAGGGAGAACAACAGGACATATTACAGAAGTTTGAAAGCAAGAAAACATTTCAAAGACATTCTCTCTTCTTTTTTTTTCTCCACCCAATCTATACTGTTCAACGACAACAAAACTGTTAGATCAACGCCCAGATATTAATTTATAGTCAGATCGTTATCTTGAGAGTTCTGCACAGCGTCTGTTACTCAGTGAAGGCGTTAAAGACGTTAATGGCGGCAAAAGAAGGGATTGGTTGATATATATTTACAATAAACTGTATTAAATCAAATTTAAGAGAAAAATCCTACCAACAACAATAAAACAAATAAAACAATAAAAACAAGATCCTATTCTCCCTGGAACTACAAAAACGTTTTGAGTTCAGTTAAAATGAAATTCTTTCAGTTTTGGTAGATTTTAGGCGGAAATCTGGCTGTCGTGTCTTGGTAATACCTCGTATTTTAAGTATTTCATAAATTTTTTCTCTAGTCTACAAGTACTTCAAGTAGTTTCTAGCAGTTCCTTATACTTTGCAATATTATGGATGATGTAATATATAATTGGTTACTGAACTCTATAGCATTTTGTGTATTTCTCTTATAATCCTAATTCATCTGAACCATTTTTGGCAGGTCGAATCAAGAGTACTTCCCTTACAGCTTGTTCTTCTGGTACATTGATACTTATGCTTGTCATTGTGGACAACTGGAAATGGGTTGATGACGTAAAATATTCCAGCTCTTTCTAGACTTACTCATTGATGCCGGATGGTTTTCACCATAAGCTTGTTTCGGGTATTTATTTATTAATATATTTTATATCATAATTTGTGAATAATAGCGTTATTGGTTACAGGTGTAAACGGGTCAATCACTGGTTCACTGCATTTCTGATGGCGAGGGTGACAAGATAGTGTCTAACCTGATGCAAGGAACCTCGTTTGTGAAGCACTATTTTTTTCGGCTTTCTCGCCGATGTTTAAATCCTATGCCGATATGAATTGGAGATGTAGGCTTTTATTACTGTCACTATTAATATAGAAAAATGTATTTGTAATGTAAATATTTTGTATGTTTTCATAAAAATACTAATCTAAGTTTACCTAACCTAACTACCATTATTGGAGGTTAGGTTAGGTTAGATAAGGTTAAATTAGTTTGTTTATGAAAATATACAAAAGATGCGTCCTCGATATTGTCTTTCGGTAGGCTTTTTTTTCGGTTGGCTTTTTCTTACGAAATTAAAGGATTTTTTTTCTATTAATATAGATAGAGGAATTTATTTTTTTAATAAACTAATTTAAATATCCACCGCACGTAAATATGAATGTTTTATTAAAAAAATTAATATTTAAGTTTGTTTAAATAATTTAACAATGGATTGATGCCGCCATCTTTAATTTGCGGTCTAATTGTGTTGAAAAGAGGCGAAAATGGCTCTTTTGGAGTTTATTATATTTATTAGATTTTGTTTTTAAAAAAGCCCTACCTATTGGTGTTCAGTAAATTCTGTGATTTAATTTGGTAAAAAGAATCTAACTGTAGTAATGGCGGCGTCCCACTATTGTAAACTTTTATTTAATTCTTATCAACAACCCACCGTAATGGGAAACATGAATACTAATAATGGCAGACAATATAAAAAGGATTTGAAAAGTCAGTTCAATTAGCTATGTGGAAGAATAATAATTCTTTCTAATATTGGCACAATGCCAGCAATTTAGGGGAGGGCTAAGTCGATTTAAATCGACCCCAGTACTTGACTGGTACTTTGTTTATCGACCTCAGATAGATGAAAGGCAAAGTTGGCCTCGGCGGGGTTTGAACTCAGAGCGTAGCGAGCCGGAAAGAATACTGCAAGGCATTCTGTACGATGTGCTACCCTTATGTAGAAGAATAATAATGCAATATGCAAGTGTTAGAAATGTTAGAAATGTACTAACGAATATGCGTAAATCGGCTCTAACTGACCATGAGCAATCTGTAAAACATAGAAGAAATGCTAATAGTTGTGCAAACTCGAATCTAATTGCAAGCATATTTACGAAGGCTAGTACCCACAATACAGAAGTGAAAACATTTGAAATAAAATATAGTGTGCAAACAGCATGTCACCCTGTATTGTATAGGTAGATCACCAAATTGACCTAATGATAAGTTACAGTAAAGGGAGTGTATTTGTAAAGATCAAGTTGCATCAAAGAAAATGCATAAATTTAACCAAGGATGTTATTGCTCTGACTTTGCGTGTGAAGTTATTTGACGACTAAAAATCAAAATACTCGTTGGTAATTGACGAATCAACTGATAGAAGCGTCGCAAAACTAATGTGCCTATGTGTGAGGTATTTTTGTTATATGCATTAAAGGATGCAAACATCCTTTTTAGAGATACTTCTTGTTGTATCAACAACTGGTAGGAGTGTTTATAGTCCAACTGAAAATATTTTAACAATGAACAACATTGATATAAATAATTGATATAATAATTGATATAAATAATTGCATTGTATTTGGAGCAGATAAAGCAAATACTGTTTAGTGGGTAACAAAATTTAGTGTTTTAGAGATTCAGAAATATAACCCAAATATTACATTTGTAAAATATACATGCCACAGTTTAGCTTTATGCTTGCTCGCCTTCAAATTTAACTTTCCTGATAGAAATTTCAAATCGGTTTAGCGTTAGCGACCTTCGTCGAGATGATTACAAGAAAATTTATTCTGTAATGAATGATGGAAATACATACTAACAAAAATGTTGTCAGCCCAAGCACGACTCATTGCTTGGTCAAAGGGAAATGTACACAGATAATCCGGCAGCAATAGGAGTATCTCGAGGCGTACTTTATGTCAATTGGTGAAAAGGAAAATAATTACATGGCGTATACTTTAAATGATATGCTCCAAGACGTAATCTATAAACTTTATTTTCCTTTTGCTTACCCTATTATCTTGGATTTCTAGTCCGCAAATGCATCTTTTCAAACTTCAAATCCCAACCGTAGCAAACTATTTGAAGACCTTGAGGAGTTAAGAAACTTTGTACAATAAAACGTCTATAGAAATTTCTGTGAATGAAAAGATCTATGGGACCTTTTCTATGATGCTAACCTCAAAGAAAAGTTTGCATATGACCTGAAATGCAGCAACTTAATCATTAAAAAATGAGTGATCAAACAACTCTGCCTTGATTTTTTGAATGAAATTTTAAAGCAGGTTTATCAAAGAATTGATAATAAAAGTGGATCTATAAAAATGAAATATGTAAAATATTTTGATCTAAATATTATTCTTTCCCTTAATAGACCCACGTTCACTGAAATCAACATTATTTGCTTGATCATTTAATCGAGCAAGAAAAAAATTGATGCATGACTGTTACAAGCCAGTGTGAAAAAATGTTAATATAGGTTAATTGGCGGAATGGATTTACAAACCAACAGATCCCAAAAAGAATGATGGAGAGGTTTTACAAACTCTCTAGGGCTAACGCTATGCTTAAGAACACAGTCTCAATTTCATAGGTTAGGCCTAGGCCTATTTCGGCGTAAAGCAATGGGCAGTACAGCCCAGTGTTTGAATAAATTATGACATAACCAACTTTATTAGACAGCATTAGCTTCTTGTCGGCTTAATTTAGTAACATTAGCCAAATGGAAAGCGTCACTTTTTACAGGCACTGGTTACACTGATATTGTGATGACAACAACATTTCCAGCGATAATAAATTAACTATTATGATAATGGTGATGGCAAACCATTTTAATATTGCTGATGACAAACACTTTCAAGTCCGTGATGACAAAGCGGAACTAAGAGATTTTTAGAAACCATTGAATTATATATTGGATTTTGGAGAACAATGGTGTTAAAATATTGAAGTGATAAATAGAGTAAATGCGATAGAATAAATTGGCTATAGATGGGACCACGGTAACCAAGTTATGTATTATGGTTTTTACACTGAGTTCACTGAAGTAGAACTAACAAGTTTCATATGTTTAGTGATGGAACTCTTTGAAATCACATTATCAAGTAGTGGGGAGGCACTAGAATTTTAAAAAAAAATTCTCGATTTTAAAAAACAAAATCTGATTTCAAACCTCTAATGTAATAATTGTTTCTAATTTAGGCACAAGGCCAACAATCCCCAGTACTTGACTGGTACTTTATTTTATCGACCCCGGAAGGATGAAAGGCAAAGTTGACCTCGAATGAATACTTTATATCACCGGTGAAAAACATTTAATTCTACGTTAAGCGCTTATAATGAAAAAGATTGAAAGCAATGTGAATTGTGTGAAAGTTTCATTTCGTAGGCCAAGGACGTTTATTTATCTTATTTTTTACGTATGTATTGCACAAGATTACCCAATATTGTTAGTCTCTCATATATAAAAAGACGTGGCTGGAACGACTTTGATTATAGATATGCTTGATTTGATTTGACCTTGGGCTAAACAACAACCACGCAGTGGGACTGAACCCGAAACCATGTGGTTGCGAAGTGAACTGCTCAACCACACAGCCATCTGCACATATATATATATATGTTGTTGTTGTTGTTGTTTTCAAATATGGCGATCAATTAGAATTTTTTATTTAATATTTATCTTTGTAGTTAATACAAACAAAACATTTTCATTTATCTGTTATTGCGTTTTTGTATTGCTGGCTATATTTGTTCTTTAAGATTTATTTCAGTCCCTTTTATTTTTTTATGATTATTTTTTTTCTTTTTTCGAAAAAACAATTTTTTTTTATTATTTTTATCAACCAATTGGTATTTAAAATATTCCAATATAACCCTGTTGTTGCCAGCCAGACCAATTCTTATTGCAAGCTGTCTGTAAACAGTTCGCCTTCTTGTCTTCCATTTCATGATTATCCCTCCTCATATCAATACTTTTTTTGTTGTTGTTGTTGTTGTTATCTAGCAAATTTTGAATTTAGTGGTAATTGTAGTAGAGGCGGTGGTGTTGGTGAT
The DNA here is from genome assembly GCA_027124095.1 of Muusoctopus leioderma. Classification (NCBI taxonomy): domain Eukaryota; kingdom Metazoa; phylum Mollusca; class Cephalopoda; order Octopoda; family Octopodidae; genus Muusoctopus; species Muusoctopus leioderma. The sequence goes on from JAOPJM010001291.1 coordinate 10,016,106, forward strand.
GGTGATAGCTGTGGGCTGGTTGTGGTGGTTGTGGTGGTGGTGGTGGTGATTGTTGAGGTGGTGGTTGTGGTGGTGGTGATAGTGATGGTGGTGATGGTGGTGGCGGTGTTGGTGGTGATGACGGTGTTGGTGATAGTGGTGGTGGTGGTAGTGGTTGTGATAGTGGTGGTAGCGGTGTTGGTGATGGTGGTGGCGGTGTTGGTGATGGCGGTGACGGTGACGGTGGTAGTCCGGCAGCGGCGGGCAGTAGTGGCGACTATGATAATCTGAGTACTTAGTGCAAATGGAGATGGTAATGAGTGTGGGGGTAATAATGTTGTAGTAGTAGTAGTAGTAGTATTGGTGGTGGTGGTGGTGGTAGAGATATTAATGATAATGTAATGGTGGTGGTGGTGGTGGTAGAGATATTAATGCTAATGTAATGGTGGTGGTGGTGGTGGTATGATAGTGGTAGTGATTATAGTGGAGAATGGTAATGGTATTAGTAGTAATAATAGAATTGATGGCACTAGAAATGGTAATAGTAGCCATAAGGATAGTAGTAGTAGTTGTTGTTATTTCAATGTCGGGTCGGCTCAGACTGAGCAAGCCTATGATCAAAGGCGTTCCAGCTTTGACCATCTCGTTGTCCAGGCATAGTACATCTAGGACTACATTGTTCAATGTGTGCTTCCTTTCTTAAGATATAACTCCAGATATATGTTTATTTATAACACACATTATACAATTGAGAAAGTGAGAACTCAATACAGGGTTATAGAGTATACACTTTATTCGCAACCGAATCTCACGATTCACTACTTAAAGTTTCTCGTTTCCGAACATCAGACGAACAGTGATAAGAACCAATATTCCATTGGTGGGACATCACAATGGAAATAATCAAAGCTTTTGAATGTAATTTCTGCTGTGATCGGTTGAGGCTGTTGGCGGTTTTTCATATTCAGTGAATAGGAGTCGAGTTGTTGTTACTTCAATGCACTCTTTTTAGTGACACGTTTAAGAAGAGTAGTGCGATGGAAGTAGATAAAGCTTTGTGTATGTAATCTCTGCTGCGATGGGTTGAGGCTGTTAGCGTTCGCCTCGGTTTCTTGGCTCACTCTGTGTTTATTTTCTTGTTGAAGGGCTTGCCCGAAACGTCGAAGCTTTGTATGTCTCTTATCAAGCGTTAAACTAATACCTGGATTTACCCTGTGTTTCTGTGTGTTTTGGGGATTACCTGTGCTGTTTTTCCCGTATTTTGCTTATATATATATATATATATATATATTCAGCAAAAAGAAGTTGAGTTTTTGTTAGCCCAATACAGTATAATTATAGTGATACGTGTAATAATGAGACAATCGAGTAAGGAGGGCAGATAGGGTCTGACTCTGAGGAAGGGAAACGTGGTTCACAAAGTCAAAGGGAAGCGAGCGATTATGTGCTGTACGTCTTATCCATCTGGGTCTATATAATTTGCTATCAGGAATGTATTTTTGCGTTTTCAAGATTGTATTCATTCTGAATGTTTATTGAGAAGGTGGCCTTCATACAATAAAATTGTCGTCATCCCTATGATACACAAGTTGTATCTCTTTGATAATTGGGAATAGGGAGGTTCATTGCTGATAATATCCCAAAATACTTTATATTTGTTTATAGTTTTGTCGTTCAAAGACGATAAATACTTAGACGAAGCGGTGTCATTTTTTTCAGCTGTGTTTCTAAATGGATGTTGTGTTGGTTGAATCTGAGTTTGAAGGGGTTGGTGGTTAAACAAATGTAATATTTGAAAACAGGGTTGTTTGTTACAAAAAACTATGGCACGATACACGATGTAGTCTTTTTTTATCGCTTGGTCAGGAGAGAAGGCAGTGCCCATCACTCTTTTTCAGGGGCGCTGAGACTGGTGGGAGGGAGGGAGGGAGGGCGGACAGTATCCTTAGATCGGAGACCTGACCCGAATGCTTGCAACAGAGTGGACTCAGCTAAAGGCACCCAAGGGCCAGGTGGTGGTGTTAAACGGAGCGAAGGATTAAGTCTACCACCCAAGTAGGCCACGGCAGGATTTAAATTCAGAACACAAAGAGCCAGAACAAATACCATAAGGCATCTCATCTGACGCTTCTGCAAGTCCACTGCTCTAGAGTGGTACTTTATTTATCTACCCAGAAAGGATGAAACGCAAAGTTGACCTTGGCGTGATTTGAACTCAGAGCGCAGTGAGCCGGAACGAATATTGCGAGGCATTCTGTCCGACGCTCTAACGACTCTGCCAATTCGCTGCCTTTTTGTCTAGTAAGGTAGGACTTGTTTAAGAGGCATGTGTTAGGGTTTCAGAAGTTACGGTTGGTACAAATGTTTACCACCTCACCATACACTCCTAGCACCATACCACTATAACTTACCACCACCATAACTTACCACCACCACCATCATAACTTACCACCGCCACCACCATAACTTACCACCACCACTATAACTTACCACCACCACCATAACTTACCACCACTTACCACCACCACCATCATAACTTACCACCGCCACCATCATAACTTACCACCGCCACCACCATAACTTACCACCACCATAACTTACCACCACCATAACTTACCACCGCCGCCATAACTTACCGCCACCATAACTTACCGACACCACCACCACCACCATAACTTACCACCACCACCACCACCATAACATACCACCACTTACCACCACCACCATCATAACTTACCACCACCATAACTTACCACCGCCACCATAACTTACCACCACCACCGCCACCATAACTTACCACCACCACCACCACCATAACTTACCACCACCATAACTTTCCACCACCACCACCATTACATTACATCAGTTTAACCAATGTCTGTAAGTCTACATGTACAGCTGTTTCATGGGCAGTTTTGTTGGTGCCAACATTCTCTTTTGAATTATAAAGAATATTTTAAAATATTTTAATTTTAGACTATCAGCATCATTCTTCTTGTGATGGTTGTTGTTGTTGTTGTTGTTGGCGGTGGTGGTTGTTGTTGTTGTTGGCGGTGGCGGTGGTTGTTTTTGTTGCTCTTGTTCTTGTTGTCGGCGTTGTTGGTTGTGATTGTGGTGGTGGTGGTGGTGGTGGTGGTGACTAGATATATAATCCTCGAACAAATACTCCAGTTTGAAATATGTATCTGTCTATAAATCTAATTGATCTATCTAATCACTCGATCGATCTATCTATCTATTTATCTATCTCTTCCACAGACATGCGACCACTCACACACGTACATGTAAACACACAAACACGCACACCACCTACACACAAACACACACATACACACACATACACACACACATATATATATATACATACATACATACATACATATATACATATGTATATATGTAAATACACACTTATATATACATATATTTGTAAAGAATAAAGCTTTTTAAGTTTGTATGCCATTGGGAAATGAGTTTCTGACGTTTCGGATAAAGTGCTTTTTCGGGGAGAGAGAAAAGTTTTTCTTCTTCTTTAGTCCATGAGAGCCTAGACTCAGTGGAGAATGACAGGAAATGGTAGAGAGTTAGTAGTTGCACATGCGTGTGAGGGAAGTAGTGAAGTGGTCACTGAGAGAAGTGTGGTGGGAGAAAAAGAGGAAGAGAATTTGAGAGAGAGTGAGGTGGAGAGAGAAAGGGCGATAGGGGAGGGGAAGGGAAAGAATGGGAAGGAAGGGTCAGTTTAAGGAAAGGAGTGGATGTTTTTATTGGTCAGGTCAGTGACTGCAATATGAAAATTGTCAACAGCAGTATTCACACACACACATACACATGTGAATACACACGCAAACACACGGATAGCAGAAGCACTGGCACACATA
>JAOPJM010001291.1:10060023-10070420 GCA_027124095.1 Muusoctopus leioderma
ACATACATACATACATACATACATACATACATACATACATACATACATACATATATATAAATATATATATATATATAATAGCTGCCATTCCGGAATTATCCGTATCGAATGACTTGAATGCAGACAATTGAAGAACAGCGTGTTGCTTGATGTAGCGTCTAAATTTATTCTTCAAAATCTATGAATATATATATATATATATCGGTGGCGTAGGATGGAAAAATCGGTGCATCGAACAAGATTGTTCGGGTATTCTCTTTCGTACCGCTTACATCGCTTTGCATCCATGATAACCGTACGTTTCTCTTCTTACAAGGTAGATGAATAAAGTACCAGACAAATGACTGGAGTCGACATAATCGACTAAAACCTTGAAGCCAGTGCCTCAATATGGCGGCAGTCTGACGATTGAAGCTATAAAAAAATAAAAGGTTATGTACGTATCTATGGATCTATATGTGTGTGTGTGTTGGTGTATGTGTATTTGTCGGTGCGTGTGTATTTGCTTGTTTTGTTTTGATGTATGCACATGTGTCTACGTTTGTACATGAGTATATAAAGGAACGTGTATCTGTATCAAGCTATCTATTTGTATTCTTTTCTTCCATTCGTCTTTCCCTGTTTTCATCCATATCATTTATAATCCCGACAATGTAAACTAGTTTCACACACGACAGTGGTGAGTTGATGGGGAGACATAACCGACACAAAGACACTTAAATAGTAATAGTTGCCTACCAATCTTGAGTTGTGGGCGAGAAGATAAGTTTAGGTAACTTTGATAAACACGAGCATGATAAAACTAACGAATGATGGCGGAAAGTATCAAAACTACTCTTTCACTTCCTGTCTATTTCTATGCCCTCTTCTCTCTCTTTCTCTTTCTCTATCTTTCTCTATCTCTCTGTCTTTTTCTAATTGTTTATCTCTGTTTTGCTCTCTCCTACTGTTTATTTACCTCTTCTCTTGTCCATTCGCTTCTTTTACGTACACACAACCAAAAATACATACACACACACACATACAAACATACACACATACATACACATACACACACATACATACACATTACAGACACGCACTTATGAAATCTCACGGCTTCATAAAGTTTATAGAATTACTGCAGGCATTCACCAAGTCGTTAACTTACTCTTTTCTGCTGTTTTTAATTGAAGAAATTGCGATATCCAACACTGTATCTGATATACTTTGTAAACAGAGAGTAATTTTCAAATAAAAATAGTGATTTGCACTGTTTGTTTATGTAATATCGATAACTCACATTTGATTCGTATTTCTGGAAGAAAATATTTGATCTTCATATACCACTCTTCACCCCCCCCCGCCCATACATCGGAGGCAGCGAAATAGAAACAACTTGACTATACGTAGTGCTGGTGTTCGTTTAATCTGAATTAAACACACCACGTCGGCAGAAATAGTTTCGTGTTACCCAATAACACCAAATTAATTTCTTATCGAAGAAATCTTCCGTTCTGTCTGTGTTGATGTGTGCGGAAACTATGTTATTTTGGCTATGTCTAATGTGACTATTAGTGTTGTGCTTGTCTACGAAACGAGACTTACGTTTTTATTAAAACTTATTTCTTTTTCTTCATTTGTTACATTGCTTTTTTGTGTAATATGTTTTTTATTATCCTAAAACCTTCTGACTCTAAATTTAGACTGAACGGTACTTCGTTTACTACAGCTCTGATTTTGAATATTTAGAGTTCTGAAATTAAGTCATGTTGAAGTAAATTTAGCCTACATTTCGTGGAAGCGAGTAAAATCATTCCCTGTGTTGTAGTATAGTTTGGCATATGCAAATCAATGTAGGGTGACTCATAACATGAATACTTGGAAATACAGATTGATTTGGAAATTATACACCGGATTGGTTTCCAATATATCTCTTTGTGTCCAAAGCACTGCATGTATGTTTCTTTCGCTCTTAATGTGCCTTCTTATGATACCTATTTGTATCTTAAATGTCAAAACCATTGAGTGATATATAACTAAATCAATGTGTAAATGCAGTGGCAGTGATGACATCCGAATGAACGATGGCTCTTCAATCGGTAGGTAGGTAACCAGCCTAACAGTTCGGTCAACTGCGATTCCCCTCTGTATTAAACTTGTATTTCGATCCAACGAGGGAAATTCTTTGACATGCCTCAACCTGTTATAAAAAGCAGCCTTATCTCCTGCAGACCACTTACTACCGTCTTAAAAAAGGAAATGATATAAGAATTGGATAATCTAGACCCAGAGACATTATATCTGAAAACAAAAGATGGGATGGTCACTGCTGGACTGCATTTGATCAGAGCTAACCTGCGTCTAAAAAACAACAGCGACTTGAGTCCTTGACGAGCCAACGCGGGATCATTTACGTCAATGGTTCTCAACAAGTTTTAGCTCATTAGTCCCCTTCTGAACTTAACAGACGCTATTAGTAACCAAAAAAAGTATTTTACAAATTAGTATGTTTATTAATTGCATCTGTATCATATATAATAAGATCCAAGGAAAGTGGTGCTGGTCTGTATCGGTAAAAGTTAATCTATATAATTTCGTAGGCAAAAATAATTTACAGTGAGCTGATTTGTTGTGAAAACCCAAGGTTTCGGACATTTGTTCTTCTCCGAAGAGAAAGAATATAGATGCTTTTATGCACCCGTGGTATCAGCCTCTTTGAAGAAGGACAAGTGTTCGAAACGTGAGATTTTTCACTCCTCACAGCAAATCAACTCACTGTAATTTTATTTCTACAAACTTTCATGTATCATACAAAAATATCTATGCAAATAAAATTATGTCTGGGCAAACAAAATTCTATTAAGAAACTTAAATGTGCAGTAATAGGATAAGCTATAAGGAGTGCCAAAAGTAACTTTAATAATGTATATATAGCAGTACTTGCTGTTATATTTTCTGTGATTTTATTTCTCCTTATACTGATGTTTAATAATGTATTGTTTTGTTACACGCACACATACACACTGTCATGTTGCGGAGCAACAGTGACAGACAGGTCCAGATGTATTGAAAAATTGCGCCTAATTTTCTGTTTCATTTTGGCGCCTATTTTTATGTAGTCGGTGTACAACAAGTGATTCCAGCACGCTCTCCGATTGGCTAAATTGGATATTCTTAACTGACTAATCGGACAGTGTCAAATCGACATAGCCAGGTGAGCCGACTAGAAGTTATAAATATGCGATGATGATGAGCAAATGGAGGTTGTAGCGGGGAGGTATGCTGTGGCAGACGGTAAAAAGAGAAAAAAAGAGCGAAAACGAAAAAAAAAAGAAATGTGTCCCCAAAAAATGGGAGGAGCCTACTTCCGACCAGACGGTGAGGAATATACGAGTGTTCAGATCATAGGCGAGTTCGAGATGGATCTGCTCAATGATCTGGAAAAAACATTGAGAAATTGTGGTGACTGGAGCGAACAAGTAGTGGAATGTTGTCAGGGCCATAGGGTGGCTCTGATCCAACCTAGGAGGTGGCTTCTCACCCGTATGTGAGTGGTTAACGCAATTTGTGTTCCCCATTTTACTTTAATTATATCTTGTTTTAATTATTGTGTGTTTTTACGATCTTATATTTATTCTGATTTTTATACATATCAGATTTTTAATATGTTCTTTGTATAACGTCCTCACGCCTCTTCTCGTTTTTATATAACTTGTTTGTCCAACCCTACACGTTTTTGTAAGCCCCATTTTTAATGTTTCATGTTTTGCATGTGTGAATGAAGTTGTATGTAATTGCCTTCAGTGGCTTATCATTTATTATTATTATTATTATTATTATTGGATTTTAAGAGTGGAAAATATATAATTTATGTGAGTACTACTGCAGAACAAAGGTATGTATTAATTGTTAACATTTTCTGTGCCTTTGGAGCTAAAAGATACTTTAATAGAACATGTTTGATTCTACTTGTAATTTATGTCGTATTGTTAACAGCAGGGTGATAGAACAACAACAATAAGGAGAATACGCCCCCTCATAGAAATATCCAAATGTTTCTACAAACGAACAAAAAAATAGAGAAAAATAACACGAATACAAATGCTTCGCACCGACACACAGACACTTCAAAAAGAAAAATATGGACTTTTTAAACACAGAAGGTGATTTTAAGGCCTCGCTCGACGACGACGACGACGACGACGACGACAACAACAACAACTACAACAACAACAGCAGCAACAGCAACAACAACAACAACAACAACACGACGACGACAAACAGCAACAACAGCAACAACAGTAGCACTCACACATATACACAACCTTTGTCCAACAAAAACAGCGGAAAAAAATAGTTTTGCCCATATTTCTCTAAATATACACAGGGCCCAAACCCAGAAGAAGCTATGGAAACATTGAGTTACTAAACGCTCTGTCTCCATGCCCGAGGAATTCATTCGGGAGCAGGCAAAGAGAAATCTGACGTACCTATGCATCACTAAAAGTAGAGCAGGTTTCAGCATACCCTCAAGGCAGCAATTGAGGGAAGCCATGAGTGAGATGTGTGGAGAAGTATTACATTCACTGACCGGGGAAAATACTACAGGACCATTGATCTGTACTTCAAGACCGAGGCCGAGGTGGAACGGCAGACAGAAATGGCACGTAAAACACCCATCCATCGGCTCATACTCCAATATATGAACCAACACAACACAAGTGAAAGTAAGGTGCGTTGGTAGCGATACCAGCTCCTGGCCTATTTTCCCCTTAGTGTAACAATATGGGCGGGTAGTAAGCGCTGAGATCACGAAAATCGACATGCGGTCGAGAGGGATCAGCATGGCATTCTAAGTCTTCATGACCCCTCAAGACCACAGAGCCATTCCAGAGCTCTCTTCCGTTATGGGTGAAGAAACTAAAGAGATGATACTGATGGTGCATGGCAGAATGTCCATCTGTTACACTTGTGGCAGCAAGAGCAACTTGAGGGTTTTCTGCCCCGGGGAATTAAAAAAAACAACAACAAAAAGGACGACAACAACACCAGCATGATCCAGAGGCCGCTGCTCCAACAGCACTGTCGGTCGAAGCTCCGGAATTGGCGAAGGCGATCACTTCGACCTCGGTCTCAGTCGCTGACCAGAAAGAGTATTATTTCAAATTTAGGCATAAGGCCACAAATATCAGGGATATTTGTGGCTTGGTGCCTATATCAAAATCATTATTATTATTATTATTGGATCTTGATTTCAAATCTCACCGACGTCTACTTCGCCTTTTATCCATCGACGGTCGGCAAAATAAAGTACCAGTCAAATACTAAGTCGATTAATCGACTCTTCCCTCCCTCTTCTCTGAAATTTATGTCCTTCTGTCTATATTAAAATCAGTATTACTATTACTGGGTCTTGAGTTCAAATTAGGCCGAGGTCAGTTGTCCTCGGTGCGACTTGAACTCGGAACGTAAAGGGACGTAACAATATACGACACGATATTGTGTTCGCCTCTCTACTGATTCTGTCAACCCACCACTCTGAAGTACTAATTATACAATCCAAAGAGAGAGCCTCGATGGATCGCTTGATATGCTAGAAAAAGCAGCCAAATCTCTCAAATGACACTGTGTCGTCTGGAAAAGAGACATTTGATAATGTAGCCCTAGACACGCAATGCCAGAGAGAGGGATGGGTTGGTCATGGCTGATGGTAGGTCTGCTCAACCAGGCCTGACAGTGGGTTAAACAACAATAAGACTACTCAGTTAGGCTTTGTCATTCTAAAATGGCATAGGTATAGGAAAATGATGACGAAAGCGGAATAGAAGGGATCGAAGAAGGGGAGGAAGAGGACGAGAAAAAGAGGAGATAGAGGAGGGCGAAGAGGGGAGGAAGCAGTGTCAATGACAGCAGCAATGGGTTTTGTAAACAAGTGGTTCTCAACCTTTATTTCTCATGTTCTATCTATCTATCTATCTATCTATCTATCTATCTATCTATCTATCTATCTATCTATCTATCTATCTGTCTATCTCTCTATCTATCTATCTATCTATCTATCTATCTATCTATCTATCTATCTATCTGTCTATCTAGTAATCAATATAGAGTTGGATATGCCACCAGGCATACCCTACAATAGATGACTTCCAAGCTGCCAGAATATACTTCAACGATGCATAGCCTCAAAAGCGATGACAATAAGCAGTGTCACTCCAGCCCACCGTTACATACACACAGGTACACATACATACACACACATACGCACACAGACACATAAACACACAGAGACACACACACAGACATACACACATACACACACACACACATATAGATTTATGACGGTAGGACTTGATATGACACTGTTGATTGTCATGAGTCTTGCAGCTATGCATCATTGAATCATCTTCTGTCGCATGTAAGTTAATGTTTGGAGCGTATGTCTGACGGCATACCCAAGTATGATGCCTCCTTTTTATTGTACTTAAACTGCAATGCAATGGCGACAATAATATGAGTATTGTCATCAAATTGCACCCTGTTGTTTTTCACATAGTAGAATACAAAGGGTAATACATGAACGTAAACAAAGACAAACTAAAATCCACGGAGGCCGAATGGCGTTAGCAACTATAAGGTGTAGGTGGATTTGAATGAAGCTCTGCTGTTCCTAAGTGGAAACGCCTTTACTTTATGGCATCGTATAACATGGTGGAAACATTTTGATTATTGAATTGACGCAACTTCGTGGAGTGGGCACATGCAACGCAGGGTTTAACATACGAAAGACCTAGGAAGTCTGTAAAGCACGAGCATGGCAATGTACGATGATTGCAGTATAGGTGGGTAACAACAGTGATTCGGTATCTGCAGAGAGAAACATAGAGTGCTTCATTATGAATACGACAGAGGCATATGAGCGAAAGAACAAAATTGTGCGCAAAGTACAAATCTTCAATAACTTATACAAAATAAATGTAGCATAGTTCGAGTCCTTACAGCTGATCGTGATTTGGTGTGGTGAATGCATGGATAACAGGAGGAGAAAGAGCGTACTACCGTGTGTGTTAAAATAACCACCAAAGCTGCTCGGTACCCGTGAAGGGGGTGATATTTTCGAAATTGTTGTGATCTCCCGTCATCAGCAGAGGAATTCAATGTTACGCAGTAGAAGCTATATGTGAAATAATCTCCTTCTCCCTCTCTCTCTCTCTCTCTCTATATATATATATATATGTATAATATATATATATACATACACACATACATACATACAAACACATACATGCACATGCTACATATTATTAATAAACATAACATTTAGCCTTACTGTGAAAAATAAATATAGTACAGTACAGGTTTTATCTCTGTGTAGCCAGAAAACAGTATCAATACCACTAGTTTCTAGTCTTCCTACACCTCCGTCATAGAGAGATTACGAACGTCTGTCCACAGAAATATTATTAGCTTATATCCATATGTATTGTCTACAAACTCGGACAGAATCAAACTGGTCTGTTTCATTTGCATATTATGATGAGGTGATGTAATTTGTTAATTAATAGATATCGATTTTAGTTAAATTGAAATGCAAATTTCTCCTGTTCAATACACATATATTTAGTCTCGCTACTTCAGTTAACCAGGTTTTACTACTTCTTGAGAAAGGAATTATATCATTCTTACTACTTTCTAAGGTGAGAATGATCTATCTGAAGAAGGTCAAGCAAGAGTAGAAACTCAAAACATTGCTCACATTTCTTTTTTTAAAAAAAGTAATAATAAATATAATGATGATTAATAAAATAGTTACGTGACCAGGAATGTGGTGGGACGTAAATGCAGCAAGTCATTTTGTCCGATGCTCTACTATTTCTGCCAATCCATAGTTTTCTCCATGAAATAAGTATAGAAGTATAGTGTGATAGATAGCCACATCTACATGAACCGCAACAATAAGGTGTTACTATTAAGACATTGTATACAACACACGGTAGGCTTATTAATTTGGATCATTATTGCTTTAGGAAAGCACCCTCAACTCAGAGGAAAATCATCTTTCTAATAATCTACCTTCGATACACCTGAGAAATTCTATTGAAACAGGGATTTACTTCACATTTATTGATCACTACGGACACCGAATGTTAGCACCATTCATTCGGATTCCTCTGATTTGGTAAATAATTATTTAAGAGCGGATGGTAACTGGGTTCAAATTGAAAATGGCCTCCGATGTCTAATCACTGTTTAGGAGGTTTTACTTCAATAACTTCATTAATACTCTATGAAAACGTTTGGAAATTCCCAGTCCCTATTTTATTTACCCCGACAGCTCTAAAAGAAGACGTAATGTTGATACACAATTGTAGAATGTCTGTGCAATTAGCAACTGGATATACTATTAATCAGTTTGACGATATCCATAGGGACAGTACTGAATTTTGTACAACAATCCAAGCAAAAAGTCATTAATTTTACTTGTGACTTGGTCCTGAATCTGTGTTACCTGTTTAATAAGTTAGACGGAGCCATTCTTGTAGTTAAGAATGTTCCCTATGCATAAATCATAATAATTGTTTCTAATTTAGGCACAACGCCAACAACCCCAGTACTTGACTGGTACTTTATTTTATCGACCCCGGACAGATGAAGAGCAAAGTTGACCTCGGCGGGATTTGAACTCAGAGCGCAGTGAGACAGAACGAATACCGTAAGGTATTCTGTCCGACACGCTAACGACTCTGCCCATTCGTAATAATAATAATAATAAAAATATATGAAATCCCAACAATGATAATAAGAATCCTTTCCTTATTAGCTGCAATGATCGAGATATATAATAGAAAGCGTGTCAAACAAAAGAGGTTACAAAAACAAGTGGTGATGTACATATATATAATAACGGGGTGGATGGGTTAAAAACGTAATACAATATATTAGAACAGGTTAACAATTTAGAGCACATAACAAATAAGGGTAAGCCATCTACAGAGGCGTGAGAAGGTGCTACCTAGGTAGGATCAGGGTGCCCCATGACTCCGACCACCTCCTGCTCCGACTGCAAAATCCATCTTACGAAATCGGGCATGAGCATAATTGGCCGAATCTCCAAGTCTCCCACAACCGTTGGGGACTACTTCAGTAGCTCTATATTGACTGTTGGTGTGGTGTTTTGTGACATACCTCGTCCACACCTTCCACTTTTCCTTGAACTGGCTCAAGTCTAGTCTCTACAGAGTAAAATAGAAAGTTGAAACGGCCATGCTTATTCGAAGTACAGAAGCGGCTCAAAGGAAGTGAACCTGATATAACGAGAATCAAAACCCGCTGGTAGAATCTCATCTCAGCGAGAACCTCCTGCGTTACAGAGCAAATACACAGCACACACACAAACACACACGCACACACACACACACACACGCACACACACGCACACACACACACACGCACACACACGCACACACACGCGCACACACACACGCACACACACACACACACACTCACAAACATATATAAACACCCATGATGGATTCTCCGTCGGTTCCGACGATGAGCGTTCCATTGTTCGATCAATGGAACGGCCTACTCATTGAATTAACGTGTGCATTGTCTGAGTATTCCACAGACACGTGTACCTTTTAACGTAATACTCAGGCAGAATTAGCTTGACACAGTGGTGACAAGGTTTGACCTTTGAATTACAGGTACAATCCATCCGACGGGCTTCCACACAGTTTCCGTCTACCCAGATTCACCCACAAGGCTTGGGTCGACACGAGGCTATGGTAAAGACACTTTTCCAAGATGCCGTGCAGTGGGATCGAACCCAGGACCGCGTGATTGCGAAGCGAGCTTCTTAACCATTCGGCCATGCTGCGTCCATACACACGTGCACATACACAAACATCGCGCGCACAAACACACACAACACTCAACACATACATCTACACACCATACATTATTAACATTTAATATGACTATTAACAGTGTCGTGTCGACGAAGATTAGTAATTACGATTCGCCAATGCTCACATTTCCGGCGAATAAATTATGCTAATTCTCTCTAGAGAGAATTATGCCTCATTTCACTTCAGTGTAGTCAGAATCACGTTTACATACCAGTCACTAGTATACAGATTAAATTATCGGCTGGTATAGATTTACCAATTATTTCAGAAGGGAAATGAGGTTTGAATATTTGAATTAATTCTCTATAAGAATATATTTCTAACCTTGCTCCAAAATAATCTACGCCATCGGAGGATTTCATCCGGTTGTTGTTGTTGATGATGATGATGATGATGATGATGATGATGATGATGATGGTTTTGCTTGTTTGTTTTTGTTACTGCTATGGTCTGGAAAGAAGGCAGTGCCCATCACCCCTTTTATCAGGGCCTCCGAGACTGGTG
>JAOPJM010001291.1:10402194-10412425 GCA_027124095.1 Muusoctopus leioderma
TATATATATTTATTTATATATATATCGCAACGTATCTCTCTATGCACCGAAAGAGTGAATGATCTGACTCGCGTTTCAACGCTATTTGAAGTCATCTTCAGAAACCATGTACACTTCATTCTGTCAGTAGAGAAAAACGCAACTAATGGATTTATAAACTCACCATATATATGGTAGAGTCAAGGGGTCGGAGATACCAATTTGCATAATATTAGTGCCTATACAGGTAATTAATTCCATTAAATATTAAATTGCGCACTAAACAGCCGAGATATAGCACAAGTACATACCGGTCCTGTAAAAGTATAAAATTTTAGCCATAGCTGCGTAAATGTGTGAATATACACGTTGACGAACGTAAACACGTCTTTTCAACACATTTCTCTGCGTACAGAATGAGGTGTACATATATTTATCCAATATCTCAGCTACTTATTACGCAATTTAATATTTAATTGAATTAATAACCAGTGTAAGCACTAATATTATGCAAATTAGTATTTCCGATTTGCTGACAACCATATATGGTGGGTTTATAAATTCAGTGAAGGTGCGTGGCCTAGTCTTTAAATGGTTGGGCTCACGATCGTACGGACGTGAAATCGATTCTCAGACCACGCGGCGCATTGTGTCCTTGAGCAAGGCACTTTCTTCAAGTCTACTCAGCTGAAAAATGAGTACTAGCAGCAGGTTAACCCTGCGACAGACAGTCTTTCTGTTCAGGAGGGTGTCTTGTACTCTCAGTCGCTTAACGCCACGGAAACCAGGATACGGTCCAGCCTAATGGGCCCATAGGCTCAAGAAAGACTAACTTTTATAAATTCATTAGTTGCATATTTCTCTGCATACAGAATGAAGATGACTCCAATTAGAGACGAAATTCGAGTCAGATCAATCACGTTTTCTATACGTAAACAAGTGCGTTAAAAAAACATGTTTACATTTGTAAACGTGCATATTTACACATTTACGCAGCTATGATTAATATCTTGTACTTTTACAGTACATATAAAACACGTACATTAAAATATATATATATATATATAACATAAAACACGTACATTATATATATATATATATATATATATATATACTTTTTAGTCTGAGGAAGCGCTGGTCATGAAATACTCTCCCAAGATGTGCATTTTGAATATTTATACTCATAGGCACAACACTTAGAATATTCTAGACCAGATGCGGAAACACTGTAACAATAAATCCGATAGATTTCTCGTTACTTTTATATATACTCTGCTTAGTAGTTCACCTACACACCAGGATTTCCGATAACAAACTCTACACCTCGAAGAAACTATCATACAGTTTAGTCAAGACTAGAACGCACCTATTGTTAGCCTGTAAACCGCATTGAGTGCTCCTATTAGATGACACTGAGAATCTACACGATTCACCCTCTAATGGTATGTATGTATATATATATATATATATATATATATATATATATATGACATAAGTGATGTAAACATGTCTGTAACAGTAAGTGAAACTCAAAGGACTCGACTTTCGGAAGATTGGCTCATATTTTATGGCACAATAAACCACTTTTAAATTTGGAGTTTATTAGCAACAGACAATGTTCAAAATTATCTGTTCTCAACTTGACACCACAGGAACGTTCGTTCCAAGTCTGTTAGTAGAAAGGTTTACACATTTCCTATCAATAAATCTTCTGCACTTAGAAATCAATATTTCACAACGTTTGGCTAACGTTGGCGCAAAATATCAGATTCATAAAGAATCGAAAATATAATTGTGTGACATCCATGCCTTTCCCAATTGTATTAGCAATGTAAGTGAAGGGAAATAGCTAGAGACAAGTTTGAAAATAATGTTGACTTTTTAATCCGAGACAACAACTCTTAAAAATAAAAATCACACCTGCTTATTATATCTTACATTCTATGTGTCATATATTTGTTTCAGAGTCATGAATTAAAAATTACGACTGAAGTTTTATTTCATTTATTTATTATAATTATTTATTACTATTATTGAATTTGCCTGAACAAGTTTTAAATCCAGACACTTCTGTTCTTTTTATAGCTATCAAACAAAAGTAGTTAAGGCAACGGACTACTGGCTCAGGGAGCGAATTTTCGAATCCCACTGCTGGAATTGTGTTGTTCTTTTAGGAAAAGGTATATTATAGTTCACTTATTTTTAAGTTGGCATATAAGTAAAACCAAATGCTACATTAAAGTTGAAAGAATGGTGTTAGGATTTTAACACCATTCCAGCTGTAAAAATCAACTTGTACAACAGGAAGAAAAAAAGAAAAATTAAACAATCAGTACATGTTTAAAGTTTTAATTCATAGGACAACATAAACAGTAGTCTTCATTGTAAAAACTTGAAACCTCTAGAAAGAGTCGATCTTCAACAACCAAAATGTTATGATTTCGAATTAGTTTGATCTTAGCTTCCATCAAGGTCCATGTTCTTCTTCCTTAGATTGCCTACAATCTATATGTACAGATATCCGATATTTACCATCTGGTATTGCAAGTTCGAGAATTAATACATATATTATGCAAGTCTGATAATTAACACATGACGAGAATTACGTACAGCATGAGCAAAGCATAAATGTAACAACAGTCAACCCTAATCGAACAAATCTATGATCAAAGGTGTTCCAGCCAGGATACCCCCACCATCGTCTTTTTAGAAGTATCAACGAAGAGTTCATTTATAATGGGTTATTTTCCTTTTATTTTTAAGTAATTTGCGGGAGATTTAGCTGCTACTTCTCACAGTATGAGCCACTGGCTCATGAATATAATGTAATAGCCGACTGTAAGTAACAGTCGGTTTGAACAACAGAATCAAATGATATTTCAATACATGATGCATAATGTATTACTAAAAATTCAGACACCTCCTTAATATTTGAATAACCAAATATATTCCTAAAGGTGAATCAAACATCAGCAGTATTACACAATTAGGAGGAATGTGTTGCTAGCATTCAATACCGATTTCAAGTAAACTAAGACTATATTTGTTCATCCATTGAAAAAAATTTGGAAAATCACCTAGTGCATCACGTAGATCCATTGAGAAGACATCAAATAATTGTACAGTACACTATACAGCAGATATGTTAATTCTGTACAAAATGCTAACGCATTTACTTGCTGTATAATAAGGGTTTCTCGGTTACTTAGTGGTCCGATTTTGGATCCTTTCATATCTGTGGGAGAAATGGATTACTGGCATGTTCAATATTGTCACTACAGGCATTCAGATTATTTCAGCGCCACATACGAGTCGAAAAATGATTTAGTTTT
Organism: Muusoctopus leioderma; assembly: GCA_027124095.1. Taxonomy (NCBI): domain Eukaryota; kingdom Metazoa; phylum Mollusca; class Cephalopoda; order Octopoda; family Octopodidae; genus Muusoctopus; species Muusoctopus leioderma. The sequence continues at coordinate 10,405,506 of JAOPJM010001291.1, forward strand.
TATCAAAAATAAAACAAACCATCTAATACTTAATAATTGCTTATTTTTACCTTCTTTTTTTTTTGCTTTGTTTTTTTTTTTTATGGATGGGGAAATATCTGAATATTCATTTATTTATTTTTTATCAGCACTTTCGTGTCACCAAATATTGGGTTCTTGAAATACCACATTACTGGCAATAAAATTTGTTAATTCCCTCCAAATCTTATTTTGGAGGTATCAATCATCTCAAATAACCTACATTTAGTTATTTTAAACTGTGTTTGAAGCTGTATGCGTTACCGAAGACTAGGTCTTAAGATTAGTATGTTTCCATATTACTGACTTAAAGGCCTTGATGTGTAAAAAGATATTTGTTATGAAGAAGACATTGCAAATGATATATGTCAATATTTTCAACAATTAAATCTGTTCAATTCAAGATACTATCAAAAGCACCATATGCTAGACTGAAAAGAAAAAAATAACTTGCTTCAAATTAAATTTGTATATAACAGAGTTCAAGGAAACTAGTGGCAAAAATCAGACAATAACATTCACAAATTTGATTAGGTGTGTATACTGTGAAAGAAATGTGAATGTTAATGCTTCATGCAGGACCACTCTTCAGAGAAGAAATACATGAAATAAATAAAAAGAATTCACATTTCCCCAGATATACAAACTTATTCAATTCGTGTATCTCTTGTTTTCTTAATATTTATTTGAATTATGGTTAAATATTTTATTGCAAAAGACAATCATTAATTAATGCAACAGAAAAAGGATACAGAGTTTTATCTCCTCTTCTGAAAACTCTTAAATCTCATTAAGTTGACGAGCGTAACAAAACCAGTTTTCACAATGATCTCAGAAACCTGACACATTCTGCAAAATCATTATGAAAACCAGTTTTGTCTTTCTTGATCCTCGATATAGACATCTAGTGTTCTGGTTACCAAATTCTTCGGTTCTGAAGTGAAGAGGAAAACGAAAGGAAAATCGAAAAGTCAAAGCAATGCATATTATATAAATATTGCTCTACGTATCGGAATTAAAATGTTGTAGGTTCCAGATATATTAATGCTCACATTAGCACAAGGCTACAAACTTGTACGGGACAAGTATAGTTGACTGAATCGATTCCAGTAGATGCCTGAAACTTATCGACCAAAGTTAGTCCCAGTGAGAAGTCAAAATGTAGAGAGACATAATTGGTGTGACCAAATTACTGTTAGGAATTCAATCTGGCAATCAACCGCTTCTCCATTCAACTGAGATTTCTCTCAAACACGTTAGCGCATTATTTAAGTGGTTTCAACCAACAAGCGAAACCATGCTCCAGCTGAAAATCTAAAACTTACAACAGTAACAATGGTTTCATTTTTAATTAGGTAGAAAATCCCTGTATTTTACAGGATAATAAATGAGAAGTTGTGTTACCTATGTCTTTATTTAGAGGATTAAACATGTAAAGGAATATCATCAACAAACGGGAATATACCAGGTTACAACATTGGCATAAAACCTGGATTTTATCCCATCATATACCTTTTTTAAAAAAATTAATGAATCGATCCCAATATATTCTATGCACATTTTTTATGTTTATCTAATCTGAAAGAGATGGGCGGCAAAATCGATCCGTCAGCTCAGAGAGCTAACATGGAGAACAGTGCACTAAAATCACTGTTTCCACAGTAACGTATCAAAACGGATGAAAGCCATCCTATAAGCTAGTTTGTTGGTGTAGCAACAACAAACGATAATGGTTCTACAATAAGACATGGAAACGGATTAATAAACCATTATTATTACGTAAGAGACACAAAAGAAAGGCATGTGGTTTCTTCGATCTATTGTTGATCTAAAAGGATACAGTATCTGTCATTCCAGCTTTTCCAAGGGTTCACGATTTCAGGACTTGAATTTGTCTGAAACATACAAAAATAAAAATAAAATATCCGTGACTGAGTGAATTATTTTTCTTTCTTTTTCTTCCTGTGTAAAATTTGTTTATAATGTTTATTAAAATCTCCATTACAGATATAAACACCTACGAAGAAAATAGTCGAGAAAAAGACATGATACCTACAGATGAAGGTTACTGGCAACTTGCCATGGTTTTCTTTTGCGAGGGGAGTGGAGGTTAAAGGTGGCTAAACACAATAGATGAACACGTGACTTTAGGGTAAAGGAAACGGTCAATAAGTGCTGATGAGAAGAGAAAGAAAATAAGAACATACTCATACACACACCATAGCCCCCCCACCCCCACCCACCTCGTCTCACGCGCATGCGGAAGGGCTGTCAAAATACTTGGAAGTGGTGACAAGGGAAATAAATCCTAAGAACAATGCTTTATATTAAGAAATATAGGTTGTTAGTGAGTGATTGTTGGGAGCCTCAAAATGTTCCATAAAAATATGAAATGTATAAACCAATGAACAATATTTACATACCCAAAATAAAGTATGACCATTCATTCGTCAGGTCCCTATTGTGTGTGTAGGTCCCTATTGTGTGTGTGTGTGTGTGTGTGTGCGTGTGCGTGCACGTTTAATAAACGTGCATTCAGCATCGTTGTGTAAATAGAGCCTGTGGTTAAACCACAAAGCTCTTACTACAGAACGAACCCGAGAACAGCTCGACTAGTTTCGAATGATTATTACCATCTTATCAAGAGGACTGACTCGAGTAAACACTCTTGATAAGACAATAATCAGTCGAAACAAGTCGAACTGTTCTCAGTTCGTCCTATAGCGAGAACCCTAAGATTTAACAAATCAAAATTATATTTTATCGACATCAAAAAACCTTTTCGATCAGATATGGAAACACACTAATGAAAAACTTGGTATACAACAACAAAATTGTTAAATACCACAGACTTTACACCTGTTCAATAAAGATAGTTGCTATTGTCCCAGCTATTGACCCAGCGAATATACAATGACAAGTCTATGTATATGACCAGCTTCTTAGTTAAATTGACTTCGTTATTTAACCCCTTTACTCTTCAGCTTACCCTTCATACCTGTTATACAGCCACGTTAGTATTACTTGTCTATAGCACAATGCAAAACCTTCCACACTTAATCTCCCAGTTACAGATTAACTCATTCAAATCATCTTTAAACATGTTCATCTCCACCCTCACTTCTCGCTCACTAACAAAATTATAATTGTTGCAATCCTCTGCAGTCCCTTGCTAGTATTTACCTCTAAATGTACAAGCTCGACTTTCTCATCTCCATAAAAGTTACATGACTAACGCACGTATATGACATTACTAACCTTGAGATCATCATTATGTATATAGTTTTCTAAACGTCTTCCAGCCGTCACACTCTCTCTCACATACATACATACATACACACACACACACACACACATAATTATTTACTGTGGATTTTCGTTATTAATTGTTCAAGTAATCTATGCCAGATTTTCTCCTCCCGCCCAAGTCCGTTATGTCAACAATGCTCACAAAGCTACGGAGACAGAGCAAGCCAGTCTAAACAAATAAGATCGACAAAGTGACATTTTGGAAGAAGGCAAGAATATATATATCACATAACTTCAATAAATAATCTTATACTGAAAGAGAGAGAGAGAAAGAGACAGACAGACAGACAGAGGCAGAGAGGGGTGAGGGGCAGAGGCCAGATCAAAGTGATTATCGATATCTGTGGAAACGACAAAAGAGGGTAGAAATAGGGTATCTAACAGAAGAAAAGTAGTTCGGGTTACGTATGTATTTACGGTCAATCTGTTCCGTCTGCAAGCAAGTTTCTGATTTCAGCAAATGGCTTTTTATTAATGCACTAAGCGACATATATTTATTTTACTTAGCTTACAACAGACACTGTAACGTGCCTAACTTATAAACACACCGGCATTTTGAAATATTTACGATTAAAATAAATAAATAAATAAATATATCACTTGGTACAGGAGACTAGTTTAGATGTAGAAAGGAAATAGTACACCTGGAGAGAATAATTCTTAATGGTATATGGGTGTCGTATCAGTACCGACAAACAAACAATACTCTTTGCTTAAGTGAGGCTCAAAAGTCAAAATTTATTTTTCTATTAATCAATCCCAGAAAGAAAAAAAACCTAATATTTACCACTGGCTTTTCTACTGAGAAATGGTGGAGACCGCGTATATTGGCTCTAGTGTTTCTACGTATTTCAACTTACTTTTAATAACCACTATTTAATGACTGGCCCCGCACTTACGAAGTATTCAAGAAGTATCAAGAAATTATATGTATAATGTATGTTTAGATGTCGTGCACATACAGCAAAACTTTGACTTCATTGTGTTCCCACTCTCCAAGCAGCATTTGTTTTCAAAGGCCCAGATTTCCTGGTTAACCGAGCGTGTAATTCATTCAATCATGCATGCCAATTTTCTCTTAATTTTATCTACTTAAAGCAAGGTGTGTGGAACGCAAAGATAGATTGTTCAACTTAAGCCAGTTGAATTTATATACTTTACTACACAGTTAGTGGAGCATTTTGGGTGGAAATGATTTAAAAAAAATAAACACGCATTGTGTAAATTAGTGGCAGAATCGTTTGAGCATCCGACAAAATACCTTGCAGCACCCCTTCCGGCTATTTACGTTCTGAGTCCAAATCCTGCCGAGGTCAACTTTGCCTTTCAACCTTCTGGGGTCAATAAAATAAAGTACCAGTCAAGTACTGGAGTCGATTTAATCAACTTACCTCCCCCCATCGAAGTTCTTGCCTTGTGTCTATCTTAGAAACAGTTATTATTATTATTATTATTTATAAGGATCGATAAAATAAAGTACCAGGCAAGGACTGGTCGATATAATCGACTATTCCGTCCCCACAAATGTGTGGCCGTGTGGTCTTGTGTCTATGTCAGTAAATATTATTAGAAAGGCGTTGGTGGTTTAGCAGAATCGTTAGAGCGTCAGACAAAATGCGTTGCGGTATTTAGTTCGAACTGTTAACGTTCTTAGTTCAAATCTCGCAGTAGTTGGTTGGCTTTGCATTTCATGCGTGTTGTGTCCTTGAGCAAGGCCCTTTATTTCACATTACTCCAGTCTACTCAGCTGAAAATGAGTAGCTGGGCTGGGGGGGGGGGGGTTAACCCTGCGACAGACTGACGTAGGGGGAAGTCTTGCACTCTCAGCCGTTTGCTTATACAATTAGGCTCGATTTTTGTCAACTATAAACCACCACCCACCTCTCCTTAGTAAAAGTCCTTACGCCTAGTAAAAAGAAAGTATTGCTTTAATATTTATTTTAATTAGAATGATTGGGTGAGGTGTGTCGTGTTTGAGGTTCCAAGTTTCCAAAACAGTTGCTCTGCCAACACGGTTTCGAATCCCATTAGAAACCTTTTCGTTTACCTCGAAAAAGAGAAAACCTACACAACTGCCCATTTTCCTAGAGTTGATTCCCAGCCCTATGTCACCTCTGATCAAGACCATCCTATCTTGTTTTCAGACAATGTATCCAGGAACTACATTATTAAATGTCTCCTTCCTTTCTGAAAATTGTAAGGTATGGTGTGAGAAGAATTTGGCTACTATTTCCAGCAGATCGAGAGACCACTTAGAGGTACTTTAAGGTTTCTTACCTCTGTAAAAACAAATCATCATCACAGTTATCGTTAAATTTACTTTGTTATATTTAAAAAGTAACACACCCACGCACAAGTGGGCGGAGCGCGACTGACTAGTAGTGGGGAGGGCGAGAGGGTAAAGGGGTGCAAAAAGGTTAGACAAAACGAAAATATTTCCCACTGAGACAAAGAATGCATGCAGTGTACTCATCTCATTTGTGAATGGCTGAAAAGAGAGAGAGAGAGAGAGAGAGAGAGAGAGAGAGAGAGAGTAAAGCTAGTAGAGAGAAGTCGAGAAGGTGGAATGGAGTGCAAAGATGTATATGTAAAGGGATGAATCTAGAAGCAGTAGGACAGCAACGCCTGCTGGCTGTGCCAGATAGGGAAGGGAAGAGGAGTGGGAGGAGTGGGAAGAGTAGTAGGAGGAGAAGGAGGAGCCCCTTTCACCTATCGAAAATGTCAATGGTTAGATAGCATTGACATAGGTTAGTTTTTCTTTAATGAAACAATGTGTTTCTAAGCACAGGCATAAAGGATTGGCTGATAGTGAGATAGGTGAGATGGGAGAGGGGGGTTATTAGGGGCTAGGGCAGAGTGGTAAAAGTATTTCAGAACGAAAGAGGAGGGAGACGATAGTATAAAAAACAAAAAAAAAAAAACAAAAAAAAACCAAAAAAAAAACAAACAAACGAAAATGCAAATAAAATAGAAGATAGAAAATACAAGAGACAGACGAAATGAGATAGATAGAAATAAATGAGATGCAGGGGAAGATGAGGTACGATGGTAGTAGAGAGCGAGGGAGGGACGGCGAGTGGTGAATGAGAGATAAGGAGGAGGGGAGGGGAGGAGTTGTGAAGAAGAGTAAATGAGACAGACAAGAGCTGAAAGAGGAGGAGGAGAGCAAGTGGTTGATATAGAGAAAGAATAGCAAGTACAAGAAGGGGATAGTGAGAATGTGTCATGTAGTACACAGCACTTATTGCAGTTGGTACAGACTGAAGGGAACAGTACATAGAACTTGCAGCGAGCACTTCCTTCCCTCTTCCTTCTTGTTACTTTGTTGAAATGTATTTCCTTCCGACAGAACTATCATCTTTCCCCCTCATCTAACACTTACACGCACTCCCTACTAACACACATGCGTGCGCACTATTAGTGTCTGTGGCTGTCTGTGTATGCATATATATATGCATATATATATATATACATACGTGTATGCATATATATATGCATATATATATATATATATACATACATACGTGTATGCATATATATATGCATATATATATATATATATACATACATACGTGTATGCATATATATATGCA
>JAOPJM010001291.1:10460275-10474893 GCA_027124095.1 Muusoctopus leioderma
CACGCAGTGGGACTGAACCCGAAACCACGTGGTTGCGAAGCGAACTCCTTAACCACACAGCCATGCCTGCGCCTATGGTGACTTTTGGAAAATTGTATTATGGTTCTGTGACAAAATAAGTTTGCGAACCACTGATTTAGAAAACTCAAATGTTTTTAATGCACTGCACTATTTCATGTGCATTTCTTTGCAGAAAAGTAAAATGCATGCACACATCTCTGTTTTAAAACAATTATAATGCTCGTATTTCTTTTAAATATATATAATAAAACTTTTAAAAGCTGATGGTGTACTGTACCACTTTTCGCACCGCATTCTGTATGCCTTGGATTGAGAAAGGTTGGAAATCGCGGTTCTATAGTCTAAACTTTAACGAAAGAGTCCTGTCAATTAGTAATCAACCATTGCAAAGGAAACTTTGAATTAGACATAGATTCCTTTTGACTAGGTAGAAAGACAATTTTTTAATGAGAATTCAGGTTTAGTACATTGAATCAACACAAGTATATGACAGGTATTTATCTTAATGACGCTAGAGAAAAGAAAGGTATGTCAATTTCAGAAAGATTTGAACTAAGAATAATAAGATACGCTAAAATGTCCAGTTCTGTAATCAACTGTTTTAACCATTCCCCCTACCCCTGAGGGAGCTTCTATGTGGTCGTTTGCCCTGCTAGTAATAAGAGTCAAATATTCCACAAATCATACCCTACTGTCTTAAAAATGGAAGGACACATTGGATAATGCTGTCTTAGATACTCCAAAAAAGACAGGACAGTCATGGCTAGGATGCGTTTGAATCAAAAGTTTTGATCATAGGTCTGCTCGATCAGGGCTAACCTGGGGTTAAAAACAACAACATACATAAATATTGGTTTCTTTTTAACAAGTCACAATGGCACATTGTGACATTCCTGCATTTCCAAATGGCATGAATGGTGTAAGTGAAGCAGAATGGATTCAATCAAGAATCAAGATTACTTTGTGAACTTGTGTAAGCACAAAGAATCATCATCATCATTGTTTTACATCCATGTTTCCATGCTAGCATGGGTTGAACGGAGATTTCTTGAGGCAGCATTTTTACGGTTGGATACCCTTCCTGTCACCAAACATACTGATTAAGTATGGATGGGAAAGGGTTATTATAATACTGATTAAATATAGGAAAGAATATTATTATTAATTTTTACTTAGCTTTTTAATGATCCATGCATCTGGGTTTTTTGTTTTTTTTATTAACATTATTCTAACTTTGAGTGAGAAAGGGAATAAAAGAAAGCTTAGGTGGAAAGTTGCCCAAAACATTTACCAATATATGATCAAAAATAGGCCAAGTGTCTAACTTCAGTAAACAGAAGATCACATGGTCTTTACGTGTTGGTTGTTCGCGCTATTTACTGTTCTAATTCTTAATAACATTCAATTTCTATTTACTTCATCCTGACATTTTCATAGGGTACGTCTGTATAAGAAACAACTATACAAAGTGTGGTGGAGGGGAAGAGAATAAACAGGGTGTGACAGGTAGTTGAGAACAAAACTTTAGAAAGCCATAAATGGAACGTGACCTCAGGTAATGTTACATGGCATGCACTAAATTTTAACTTTACCATTTCTCTTTCATACGTATCAACAGCATCAACATGGCAGATTCCAATCTGACATAGGAAATGAAAATGCACACCATGCTCATGGCTCTAACCACCAACCACAGGGATATGGATATCGCAAGTTTCTTAAATGTAGCCACGTCCTTTGTGTTCAAGGTCAGGAAAGAGCTGGAGACCTCTGGCAGAGGATGTGCCATCCGTGGCCAAGAGAAATAAACATTCTCAGTGGTCAGATGTCGTCAGGACGGCCGAGTTCATCCAACAGGTGCATGACATCATCAAATCAACGAGGCCATCACCGAGCATCTCAAGGTGGCAGAATCCACTATCAGACGTGTGGTGAATGAGAACATCAGGTACAAGTCCTAAGAGATTAGGAGAGGGCGTGTGATCTGGTCAAAGAACTTGCTGAACAAACTCAAACACCCATAGAAACACATCATGTTCTGGTTCTTCTCCAATGAGAAGGTGAACAGTAGCAACAACAGGTGACTCTGTGTAGACCCACAGAGGTACCCACGGTGATGCATACCAAGTTCCCATCGTCTGTGATGGTCCTGGGGGTTGTAAGCAACAAGAGCCATGTTATGCCACCTCACTTCTTCCTGCAGGGTCTCAGGGTCAATGCCACTGTCTACATCGAGGTGCCGGACATGGTGGTCAAGCCCTGGATCAAGGAGGTGGCCCAAGGAAGGCCGTACATGGCTGAGAATTTTCACAATCATGTAACCCTTGGACTATTACATCTGGGGTGTCATTGAGACGGAGACAAAAGGCTGTCATCATGGACATGATGGGCAACATTAACTAGAACTACCTGACCTTGGCATGCAGTCTCTACTGTGACCGCATCAAGGTCATCATTGAGACTGAAGGCAGTTTTATTGAATAACCTGTTTTATTAAATATATCTAGATGAACATGTGTACCATTTTCTGAAAATATATTGTTTTTTTTCTTTCTATTTAATATCTTTGTTTTTCCTTATATTTTAGTTTGTTCTCAACTACCTGACACACCCTGTAATTATACATATGAATGTTATAATGTTCTACTTTCTGTGTAGTGTCAAATCAACTAAAAGTCTATGTATGTCACTCAAAAATATATATAGTAAGCACAAAAAAGCAGCAAACAGTACTTAGCTTGCAGAAAATACATCTGTCTGTCCACTCGGATTACTTAATAGCTGGATGCTGATGTTAAATCCTGGTTTGGATCTAGTTGAATAGTTAGTAAAATACTCATGTACACACATTATGAGTTTTAGGTCAGTCCGTCTAAGTAAACTGGTGGGTGCCAACCTGGTTATCATCAAATCCAGAAATGAATTTTCCACCCCAACCGAGGGAAAAAAAAAAATCGAGGTTATATTATTTCAATTGTTGTTGTTCAGCCCCAGGTTAGCTCTGACTCAGCAACGATCAAGGGCATTCCAAGCGTGACCATCCCGTTTTCTTTTCCCCCCAATAGTGTATACAGTGTATGTGGAACTGTGTCCGTGACCAGGTCACCGCGGGTGCTACGAAAATTTTGATACCTCCCGAAATAAAAATATAAAGTGAATATATTAGCTTGTGTGTGTTTTTAAGTGGCTAAAATGACTCTCCCACGATGTAATTGTATGTAGGACTACATTATGCGATGTGTCATTCCCTTTTCGAAGACAGCAGAGTGTGGTGTGAAGGAGATTTGGCTTCTATTTCTAATAGGTCGAGTGACCAAGTAGATGTTCCATCATTGGATTGTTGTCAACTATAGCTAATGTAAAGGGTAACGGAGTTCAATAAATCTGAGTTGCTTAACTCTTAACATCCTGTATAGAATAATTTTCAACTGTAATGATTGAGTATAAAATGTCTAAAAATGGGGGTTTTTAGGAGCATATTTGTTATGAAATTTGCAGATAAGAAACATAGGTGCCTGAGGCAGTTTCACACAAAAATATTTCACCTTCACCAAATATATATAGTTCAATGATTCATATCAATTTAATGATGTGGTACCATGTGAGACTGTGTCCTACAGGATGTTAGGAGTTAAATGTCGCACGTTAAATTAATATCGGTACTTTCCTGTTATCGACAGCCAATTTTTTTTTACGTTAGGGTTTAGAGTTGTCGATAACAGGAAAGTACCTATTTGGTACTTCGTAAACCCTAACCGTAACGTAAACAAAATTGGCTGTCGATAACAGGAAAGTACCGTAATATCGTATGATCAGATGTCCAAGGGAACTGCTAGTAAGTAAAATAGGGAAGAGCCTAAACAAGGAATAAAAATAATCCTCTCATAAGAACATACCTTGTGAAAAGGTGTGACAATTTTTTGTTTAAGCCGAGTGGTTTTCCAAAAAAGCACCGATATTAGAATACAACTGGTTGTTTCAGAAAATGAACAGACATACTAAAATACTAAAAAAAAATCGTTGAACTTGATGCTCTTAGGAAATAATAAATAAGCCTTGTAAAAAAAAAAATATAGCTATTTTTTCCATTTACTATTAGAAAAAAAATTGCCTGAATCGTAACATTTTATTGCAATTAAAATATTTGCAGTTTGTTCTCTCCGTAAATTTTTGGCCTGTTTGTATTTTATTGAAGTAAATTGAAGAAAGATTAATATTTATATATTTATATAAAATGGGTAAATCGACGCTTTCTTATAGTGTTATATATTCGACTGCGGAAACATCTCACCTGAACACAAATAACAACAAAGCTAATTTAAAGGAGTTTTACCTTTCAGTTGTTTTAGTAGTGGGTCGCTGACAGACATTTGCGAAGTGGAACTTTCAACACCAGCTCGCTACGATAAGTAAAAGAGGCACACATAGCAACACTAGAAAGAGGTCGTTTAGTTATACTAATTACACTCTTTGTTGTTGTTGTTTTAAACAAGCAAAGTAGTTCGAAAGCAGTTGAACAACAAGTTTTGATAGTATGAACACTTTTTTCTTTTGCCACTCGTCGTTTATCTGCTCGTTAAATTCTCCGTTAGAGTAGCTTCCCCTGATATCAGTGACGTCACTAATTAATTGATAATAAAGGCTCTATCTATTGAGTATCTACTTCGAGCAAGCTGTCAATAAAATACCTTTTAGCATTTAAAAGGCATATGTTTTATTTTTGTTTTACTCTATTTGTTTAATATGAGGTCAAATAATAGTAGTTATAATAATAATTATTATTATTATTATCAATATTTAAAAAAACACACCGATTTCGTTGTTGGGAATCGATCGAGTTGGTTAGAAACTTTTGCGTTTATTTGCTTATTGACAAAAATATAAAACTTGCACCAGTTTGTTGTTAATAAAAACTGTTTAGCTTCCACCACCTGCTAGGTGTCTTTTAGCATATAATATAACAAAGGTACTATTTAATAGCAAACAGCAAAAGAAACAAAATAGTAATAATAACGATGAATAAATAAATAGAGACACAATTAATAACACATAAAAAAATAAGTCCGAGGTAATTTGTGGTGGTCTGCGTCAGCAAAAATTATGGAATCGAGTTTGTGGATTTGGATAAGTTCGTATGCTGTGTGGGAGAAGAACCTGACACATCGGGACTGACCCTTCGTCTGACAGAAGAGAAATATTTCGACTGAATCAACTAAGTCATATTATTGTATTTTGGGAGGGTCATACTGCCAATAAAACACACGCACTGGTTGTTATGTTTCACTTCAGTTTTATTACCAATCAGTTAGACAATTGATCAATTGATTAATTATCTAATTGAGTGGTAATAAAATTGAAGGGAAACATAACCAGTGCGTGTGTTTTATTGGCAGTATGACCCACCCAAAATACAATATCTGTTTCAACACATGATTTCACATCAAGAATCTTGCAAAACAAATACAAAAAAATCAACTACCTAGTTTTTTAAATCATTAAAAAAAAAATTTTTTAAATGAGGTTAATTACTCAGAAACGCCATCTGCATGAAATACAATAGTTTTTTATTTGTTTTCTTTTCTTTTCTATTTTTAGTCAGGAGAAAAGGCAGTTCCCATCACCCTTTTTCAGGGCCTCCGAGACTGGTATGAGGGAGGGAAGAATGTATCCACAGATGGGAGACCCGGCCCGAATGCTTGCAACAAAGTGGACTCTGCTAAAGGCACTCCAATGGCTAGGTGGGGGTGTTAAACCAGGTGGAAAAAAACTGGAACTACTCCCTATTTCAAATCTGAAATGGTTATATATAGTTAGACAGACAATTATAGTTGCAATGATTAAATGAATTACTAACTCATGGATCTTGAGTTCTAATCAACTCCATCTGTTTTGTTGGCTTTCCTAAAAGGTTCCTACAAGATCCAAACCAATGAGGGAGCTTCTACGTCAGCATTTCCTAACCCAGGGTCTGCAAGCCTCTGGGGGTCCACAAAGGTAGTGCTGGGGGTCCGTGGGCTTGTTGAGTAAACAGACCTTTGAAAAGCCTGGAGTCTGGGAAAATACATTTAAATAAAAGAAGTCCTTGTTAGTGAAAAGGTTGGGAGCCATTGCTCTATGTGGTCGCTCGAACTCCAAGCAGTAGCAGCCAAATCTCCCTCAAATTATACCCTACCATCTTGATAGGGGAAGGACAGATTTGATAATGTAGTCCTAGAGAATGAGAGGGTGGTCATGGCTGGAACACCTTTGATCATAGGCTTGCTCAGACAGAGTGACCTGGAACTAGAGGTGAGAATGCTACCTGTGATAGACTGGCATGTTATGTAGAGGAAGACTAATTGCTCATTCCCTTAACACCAAGGGATTGAGCCTCTATGTGGTCACTTGACCTGCTAGAAACAGCAGCCAAATCTCCATCACCATCTTAAACAAGGAAGCACACATTGGATAATGTAGTCCTAGTTAACCGAAAAAAGATGAGATGGTCATGGCTGGAATGCTTTCGGTCATAGGTTTGCTCAATAAAGCTGGACTTGGGATTAAACAATAATAGACTCTGTTGAGCCAATGAATGAGCATCTACGTGGTCATTCAACTTGCTAGAAATAGCAGCAGTTTTCTCCCTCAAATCATACTCTGCTGCCTTAAAAAAAAGTGAATGACACGTTGGATAATGTAGTCCTAGATACACTATTTTTTTTATCACTTAGTCAGGAGGGCTCATCAACCTTTTTCAGGGCTTCCAAAACTGGTGGAAGGGACGGAGAAAGGTATCCTCAGACTAGAGACCTAGCCCAAATGCTTGCAACAGAGTTGGCTCTGCTAAAGGCACCCAAGGGCCAGGTGGTGGTATTAAACCAGGTAACGGATTAAGTCTACCACCCAAGTAGGCCATGATGGGATTTGAACTCAGAACAGAAAGAGCTGGAACAAATACCACAAGGCATCATGTTCTTTGCTCTAACGATCCCACCTTAGACTGGTACTTTATTTATCTACCCTGAAAGGATGAAAGGCAAAGTTGACTTCGGTGGGATTTGAACTCAGAGTGCACTGAGCAAGAATGAATACTGCAAGGCATTCTATCCGATGCTCTAGTGACTCTACCAGTTTGCCACCTATATTATTTATGCTGTTGCCAATTTTGTGTGTACTTCTTTCCTAAGTTCATCTTGACTGTCCAGAGTGATAGTGTTCTTAGAATGCTGTTGTAGTGGAGTAGATATTAAAGTGAGCACTAACATACTTAATGTAGCGAGCTAAAAAAAATTTAATTAATTAAAAATTACATCTGCAGTTAGGAGAGAAAATTATTATCTTAATGATTAATTCTAGTCAAGAGAGGCAAGGGAGACAACACCAGAATTTAAATTAATTAAAAATAGAATGCAGTGACGAGTGAGTCTCATCTTTGGCAGTACAGTGACAACTCTGGCACTCTGGACATGTTTCGATCATACTAGACCTCATCAGCAAGGCATAGTCTAACTGTTACTGCAGATCTTAGATGACTTGAGAGATATATGGGATTTTAGTGAGTAAACACTGGGTGGCATGATACTTTAAACGAATGACTGGAAGAAAATACCCAGGGTCATAAAGTGGGTGTGCAGAGATTGTTAAGGCTGGAGTTTGCTGTGACAAAAAGCTGTGCTTCTTGCATATCCAGGTAGTCTTTTATTTTGGGTATTTTTGCTTTGCAGGTGGTCTGTGTGCAGGAGAGCATGTGATGATGCAAAGTAAACTACTTTGCATTTTTAGTAATTTGTTATGCAGAGACTGGGGGTTCATGCAGAGACTGACATAATCCATGATAGATCTAATATACTGTTTGTACACTAATGTTGTTGTTTCTTTGTGTTGAATAAACGTTGTACCTGTGAGTGTTTAATGTTTAATTGAATGCGCGTGTGTGTCTGTGTGTGTGTGTGCATGTGTGTGTACGTGTGTGCGCGTGTGTGTATATATGTGTGCGTGTGTGTGTGATTTTGATTTCTTTACTATGACTTCTATGTGTACTGCAAGTCATCATCATCATCATCATCATCATCATTTTTCCATCCATTTTTCTATGCTGGTATAGGGTTGGATGAGTTTGTTTTCGGAGCAGTATTCTATAGCCGGATGCCCTTCCTGTCGCTTTACTTTATTTTTAAGTAAGGTAGTTTTTCCACCAATCTTCACCAGTTAAACTGCTAAGCTGCCTATTGTTTTACAAGGAACGTAAACAATGCACAGTAGCACCAGTAGCCTAGCGATGTCAACAATGAAGAATTCATGGAGACACATGCACATGCACGCACACACACACACACATATATGCGACAGGCTCCTGTTTAGTTTCCATCTACCAATTTCACTCACAAGGTATTGGTCAGTCTGAGGCTATAGTATAAGACACTTGCCCATGGTGCCACAGATCCTGGAACCAAGTGGTTATGAAGCAAACTTCTTAGCAGCACAGCCATACTGGCACCTATAGTTGACTGTTGCAGGTAATTCCTATATTTTTACATTGGGTGTTTGAGGTAAGTTTATGTTATTGAGTGTGATGGTTGATTGTATTTCATGTTATTTGGTATTGCTAGTAAGAAAGGAGATGGTGGATTTTGGTAGGCGCTACTTTTAGTCTATTTATTCGGAACCAGGTTTCTAGCTAGTTTTCTAGAGTTGGTGTCGTGCAGCTATATTTGGGGAATGGCAGGACGAGGCAACTTTGATGTTATGTACCTACAAGTAGTTGGTGAAGGAGAAACACTCAGATGACAGCTTACCTTACAAGTAGTTAGTGAAGGAGAAGCATTCATACGACCTCTTATTAATGCCAAACATTTGAGACAATGTAAAAGTTCAAGAGACTCAAGTGATTTTTAGGTGTCCTATATTGGCATCTACACTGATTTAACCTAACAGACACTGTCATAAGGACCTATTTAACCTAACAGACACTGTCATAAGGACCTATTTAATAGACAGTTTAGACAGATAAATAAACATGCTTTCTATCGTCAGCATTTTCCTTCTGGTATTTTTGTGTCACATTTGGTTTTAATGAAAAATGTCTGTTGCTGCCCAGTCTTTATGGGAATTTAAGGATAGCTGTAGATGCTACTTGTTAGAATGCTGTTTGACAAGTGGGAGAAGAAAATAAAACTGAAAATTCAAACTATGTGGAAAACTTACATTTTTGATCTATGGTCCTTAACTAACCCTACAGCTGTAAAATGTTTCTATTTATTTATTTCTAGTTTCTTTTTAAAAATATCACAATTTTCTGGAAAATATTTTAATCCTATTTTTGAGAATGTAATCAAATTAAGTAATTAAAAATGTGTTTTGTTATTGGATTACAGATTGTACGCCAAAGGGATTCTAGAAATATGTTAGCCCATTAATCAGTACTACACTCAGCAGTGAGTGCTACAGTCTTTCTGATTCCCACTTTGTACTATGTTTATTACTAGAATTGTCTATTAAGGAAATAATCAGTTTTGGGTAATAATCCGATAGCTAAAAGATCAAAATTAATCCGTATTTCGTCTTCATGGATGGATGAACAAATATTTTCAGAAAATGATTCCAAAACGTGACAAGTCTGTTTATTCAGTATTGTCAAACATTTTAGTGATGACCTCCAAATGTTATTATGTTTGGACGAACGTAGAAACGGCCAATATATTTGTGAGCTTAATGCACCACATATAGATAAGAAAATATGAGAGTAACTAATGTGTAAAACAGAAGGTCTGCAAATTATATGGCTGGTGGGGGGCGGGGGACGAAATAAGAAAACGAGCAAGTAACTCCGTATAAATATTTGGGTGTCAATGGAAATAAAACACAATGTGTAAATATAATGAAAACTAAAAATGAAAAGCAAATATTTTGAAAGAATCAAAACCTTCAAAACAGATCTTTAGATCTTTAGTAGTAGCATGAAATATAATTGTGACTGTCAACTTATGTTCAGTACCAGCTATAGTATATGGTTTTATACTGTTAGAATGGCACTCCCTTGGGCTAGAAGAAATAAACTGACACAGCAGTAGTGAGTCTCACAACTCATTGGGTTGTTAAGTTATCCTCGAATTTAGACCCAGTTTTATAAGTTAACAAAATTCTGCTTACAGTAGAAAGTTAATTCACCCCGTGGCAGCTATTTACAGCTAGGTGAACTGGGCCATCAAACAATCATAATTTTGGCTATGGACACAGTACAGCACCAGTGATGGGTTAGGAAACTATAACCCCCCCCCCCCCACACACACACACACACATCACCACCACCACCACCTTTTCTACCTGAAAAGATCTAACATTCACTGACAGTATTATTTCAGGAAAACAGGCTGGCAGATAACTTATGAGAATCACAGAGCTGTTTTGTAAATATCAATAAACATAGCGAAGGCAGTACTCCAGCATGGCCTTAGCCGTGATGGCTAAAATAAACTAAAGGACTAAAGAACACACGCATTTTAAATTTTCCAGCTTAAACGAAAAAAAAAAGTGTTCAATGGCATTATGGATTTTGATTACTACTGAAATGTAATATGTCAACAATCAGAGGAGGAATTGAAAATTTAGAAGAAGCAAGATTTAATTTACAGGTGAAATCAAAAGTCAGTATATAAATATTATAACAGAAACAGAAAACTTTAATTATTCCTTTAGCAGCAATTGAATTTGTGAACTTAATGCACAATATATGAACCATTGTTAGTTAGTTATAGTTAACGTCTTTCTTAAGCTTATGGGCCCATTAGAGCTGGAGCTTATACAAGTTTCTGTGGCATTAAGCGACTGAAAGAGCAAGACTTCCCCCTGGATGGGATGCCAGTCTGTAGCAGGATTAACCCCCAGGTGCTGCAGCTGGTATTCATTTTTCAGCTTAGTTGACTGAAGTAACGTGAAAATAAAGTGCCTTGCTCAACGACACAACATGCCACACGGTCTGGGAATCGAACCCACATCATTACGATAGTGAGCCTAATCACTTGACCACTAGGCCACGTGCCTTCACTATATGCACCATTGTACCCCCCCCCACCACCACCACCACCAAAAAAAATTACAAAAAGCACTAAAAGAACAGTAAATTATGTCAAATGTACGATGTTAATTTATGAAAAAACATGAGAGCAAGTGAACTGAAAAGGCAATGAGGTAAACAGAGTAAATTTCTCAACTGATTTACAGACTGTTATATGCAGGAGAGACAACTCTGCTCATATAGACACGTAATGTAAAGCAATGATATGCTAGATGAAAAATTACAATGAGATAGTCTTGAATGTGCCCATCATTAGAGCTAAACCGAATATCAACTGAGAAAGATAACCAAGGTCAGACTTGATAATAATGATTCCTGTATTCATGTAATCTAGTTTTGATCTCCGTCAGCATTGTATATATTCAGAAGGCAATTATGAGCAAAGACAAATGAAAAAAAAATGAAGAATAAACAACAGAACAAAGTCAATGTATTATGCTGTGAAGGAAAGAAAGCAATATCGATGTTTCGGACAATTTGTCCTTTGTCAAGACAGATAGAGAAGAGGGCAAAATATATAAGGAGAACAAAAATGTCTGTATTTATAGAAGCAGTATGGTGAATAATAGTGGAATGGAAGTGGATAAGGGTAAGTGGTTTCTGGTCGAAGAGTGTGTTGAGTGGTGGCCTAATGTTGGTCATGTGCTGAAGGAATTAAGTGCATGAGCAGTTGTGTGTGAGTGTGTCTGATAGTGGAGAGTGTGTGGGGGAGAGAAAGAGTATGTGTGAGTGAAAGTGGCAGAGGTGGAGGTAGTGGTAGCGATTTGGGCATTATTGACATAATAGTGTAGAAGTGTGTGAGTGAATGTGATATTGATATAAGATGAATGTGATAATTGACGTAATGGCATAATGTGATCATCAGCTTCTGTTAGTCTTGCGACCATGGATCTGCACCTAAAAAGTCTTGCTTTGGTCTTTTTGGCAGAATAGCATTTGCTGTGGTTGTAGAGGCCCTCACAGGAGTGACAGTCCCAATGACTGCATTTGAAGGTAGCATTTGACAGTTTTGTCCTGGTACTGTCTTCAGCAGCAAGCCTCTCCTTCTCCTCTCATCTTTTTAAACTCCTGCCTAGTTCTAGCCTCCAATGGGAGTGATCACTTGCAATGTCCTCCCACCTTTTCACATTCATGTTCAGTGATTTCATGTCTCTCTTGCAGACATATTTGAAATTAAGATGGGGTCACCCCTATGTTCTCTTGCCAGAGGCCAGCTCCCCATACATCAGGTCTTTCAGGATTCTCCCGTCTGACATGCGGTGTATGTAACCCAAACAATGGAGACGTCGTTGTTGGAGCAGGAGGAGGAGACTGGGTGTCTGGGCATGGGCCAGCACCTCATTGCTGGTGACTCATTTGGTCTACTTGATATCCAGAATGCGTCTCAGGCTGTGAAGGTGGAAAGCATTATGACGCTGCTCTTGTCTGCAGTAGAGGTTCCAGGTCTTACTACCTTAAAGCAGTGTACTGAGGACATAGGCTCTGTAGACTGCAACCTTAGTGTGCATCATTAGCTTGCTTTTCTCCTAAACTCTCCTTGTCAGCCTGGCTAGTGTTGAGGTTGCTCTTTCAGTCCGTCTATTGATCTCAGACTCTAGGGAAAGGCTGTCTGTGATAGTGGAGCCAAGGTATGTGAACTCATGGACTACCTCCAGCTCACAATTGTTGATGGTAATGGCAGGGGTTGCTCAACACCTTGGCCTAACACTTTGATATTCTTCAGACTGATGGTCAGGCTGAAGTCCTGGTAGGCTCTTGAAAAGCTGTTCATAAGGCGTTGAAGTTGCTCCTCAGAATGTGTTGCCAGTAACACATCGTCTGCATATGACATGTTGGGACAGACTGAGCAGCCTTCCATCTGATCTTGTGTGAAGGAAAATACCATCAGTTGATGTTCCAAAGGTGTGTTTCAGTATGATAGCAAAGAAGATGCTAAACAAAGTTGGGGCAAGCACACAGCCCTGTTTCACACCACTGTGGATGTTGAAGGCTTCCAAAGAAGAGCCGTCAAACTGAATGATGCCTTTCATGTCTGTGTGGAATAACTGAACTATACCAAGGAACCTCGAGGAACAACCAAATCTGGTGAGGATTCTGAAGAGGCCGTCTCTACACCATAAGGTTGAAGGATTTCATGAGGTCAATGAAGGAAACGTAGAGTGGTTGGTTATCTTTGCTTGGCTGTCTGAAACATCAATATTTCTTCCTTTCCTTCACAACATAATACTTTGTACTGTTGTCTGTTTTTTTTTTGTCTTTGTTCATAAATTGCCTTCCACACTTGGTAATGTTGGGCCTCACAGATGGGATAACACAGAAGTAAGACATATGAAAAGAACATGTACACTAACCAAAGCCATCATGGAAAAATGGATTTTAAAATGATGATGATGATGAGGATGATACTCTAGATGACATGCTGCCTGATATAGCCAGTTTCTAGAAAATGACAAGTTTTTGACATACAGGGTTATATACCAGGAGTCCGATACCTAACATGCTGTATCATTGCAATCTTCAATAATCATAATAATAATGGTTTCTAACATTGGCATACGGCCACAAATTTTGAGGAAGGAACAGTCGGTTAAATCAACCCCAGTAGTTTCACTGTTACTTTTTATTTTATCAATCCCAGAAGGATGAAGGACAAAAATTGATCTCAGCAGGATTTGAACTCAGAACATTGAGGGACAAATTTAAACACTGTAAGAGATATTTAGTCTAGTGCTCAACTGTTTCTGCTGTTTCATTACTCCGTCAATAATAAAATAATAACAATAATAATGCCTGAACAGGAAACTGGGATGTTGTACTATTTCCGCTTTCATGAGGGTATTAGTGTAATAAGACTATTCCAACTAAAAATATAAAAAATGGATTTACATATCCTGTTGGCTGAAAAATTATACCATCACCAGTAGCACAACTATCAACAATTAATAACTTCTTTTACTTGGTAGGAAGCCAATTTTTGCAAGAGAGAGGGTGCAATCAGTCAAGTTGACACAAGTTTATTACTGGTATATACTTTTTTGCTATGAAAAGTCACTGCTGAACCAGACACTGTAGAGTATCAAATCTGGCTGTCTACTGACTAAGGTATGGTTTTGTGGTTAGGAAGCTCACTTCGCAACTACATGGTTCTGGGTTCATTCCCACTGTGCAGCACCTTGGGCATGTGTCTTCTACCCATAGCCTTGGGTTGACCAATACTCTGTGAGTGGAATTTAGTAGAGACTATAAATATATATATATATATATATATACACCCTCAGACATAGGTTCTGTGGATGGTTCTACATCAACACAAACATATATGTATAAATCCTTGTATATTCACGCGAAAGCAGGATCGAAAATTGGTTGTGAATACCAAGTCCTTCCCTGGTGAAGAGTGCATAACACAACATAGGTTAGTTGTTAGTGATTTTAGAGTAAGAGCTAGACAGACCCAGAGACAAAGTGCAATTTGGAGGAGGCGGGTGTGGAAATTAAAAGAGACTTCAAACGATCATAGGTTCAGGGAGGTACTGCTTGACGC
>JAOPJM010001291.1:10687563-10704080 GCA_027124095.1 Muusoctopus leioderma
TGCACTCAGTACACTCTGTAAAGTGGTTGGTGATAGGAAGAGCATCCAGCCATAGAAACCAAGCCAAATGAAACATATGGGCGAGACGTGGGCCGCTGACCCGTCTAAGAGAATGGTGACTCCAATCAGGAATCGACACGGGCCGATCCCCCGTCCAACCCATGCCAGCATGGAAAACGGACGTAAAACGAAGATGGTGATGAGAACTCATCAAACCATTAATAGTTATTTGATTAACTCTCAAACTGCATCAAAGATAACCCAAGTTCTCACTCTACTTATACTGATTTGGTTGTGTAGAAAATGAAAATTTCACCATTTACTCACTAACTCACCAGGTTTTATTGGTGTTTTTTCATGTCAAGATGCAATCTCTACTTAGATATCATGCTATCTGTACCCATAAGATACTCTAAATTCTGTTCAACCACTACATCGTGCTTTAGATAAAAATATTGTATATTAGTCACAACTTCATACATTTCCTAGTCATACTAATTAGTCAAGCTGTAGGTTCTCTGCCAATTCTACACTGACTATTCATGGCAGCTATCCTGCTATAATGCCAACCTATTAGAAACACCAACATGAGTAACAGAATAAATCCTCCACAACCTGATATTACTAAAACCCATAATTATTCCAGAAATAATCAAATGGTTAACACGAAGCAGTACCACTATTGAACTTGTAAACATATACAGCTTACAACACTAAGACGAAATTCATCTATGAACAAGTAGGTACTGATACTATGAATACAGTAATTTCTTTTATCATTCAAGTCTAAGGGGAAAGAACTTCACAGTAATCTAGTAATACTGTAAGCTCAAATTAGCACCTAGCCTCACCAAATTCTTAAACCTCTCTCTCTCTCCCCCACTCTTTGTGAGTAATTACTCAACACATGGATAATTACTTAATTGCAAGTTACATCTCTTAAATATAAAACTATAAGTAAGATCTTGCCAATTGCTTTCACATCTAGCAGACCTAATGTTATGAAAACAATTGCAAGTGATTACTGCCAATACCATGTCAAGTCCCTTTTCTCCTTCAGTGACCGACTTTTTCTTACCTTTGAGAGCTTTAGTAAAACAAGAAAATTCTCTGACTGCATCTGATGTAAGAATCTAGCAAAGCTGCATGATTATGAACTATCTCCCACTAATCAAGTCAGAAACTTCCTAACAAACTGATATCACAGCAAAAGATGACAAAGCTCTCTTTGACACACACTATCAATTCAAGGGTATCAACTGTAACCACTTACATTTCTTTCTCACCTTTTATATATGGTATTGATCCAAACACAACACAACCTTGCTTGACTTTAGACAGATCTCCAAAACATGTTGCAATAAGGAATTCACAAATTACTCTACAGTAACAGCACCAACATTTTTATAAACTCTACATGCCAAATAAACAAATTTATAAGATTACTTCTGCACCTACTTCCTCTGAACAATACACATATTAAACCATCACATCCTTAAACTTCTACTGTAGTTGTAACAATCTCTGATAACCTTTCATTGATGGTACATCTATAGTGAAGACTGCATCAGAGAAGCTGGATTTCTTCTAGACTAAAACCTACTTCAGCTTTCTATTGCTGCCAATCTTTTACAGAACTCAAAGATAGATACCCTGCAGAAGAAAGAGTACTTCAGGAAACGTGTTCTCACTATACACACACCAGGAAGAAAAAGATACAACAAAAAATGTATAACAGAATAGTAAGCTTTCACCTAACACATGGGCAGTAACTTGCATCTTCTGTTATTACAGTGGTTTGTCTTCTGAAATTACTTATTACCACTTCTACTCAAAGCCTTTCAATGCACTTGCTCCTCATCAACCCCCACTGAGTCTCACCTCCCAGTTCCCATACTAAATACAATCCTTATTTTCCAGAACTGTATCTCTCTAGAACTCCCCTATCACATTTTCCATTCAATTACTAACCTTTAAAGTGACATTAACTGCTCTAAACTCTCTGTTATTTCGATACCAAGTCTATTTCTGAAAATCTTATAACACTGCACATCCTATTCTGATGATGAACTGGGAAAAAAGAATATAGTAGGTTATTTCTCAAATTTGGTGAAAATGTACTTGACTAAGGAGTAAAATGCATTAGAGGAAAAAGAAAAGCTTGTTAGCAGCATGTTATAAAAGCAGAGTTGTTAGATCATTGGATAGAATGCCTTGAAGTATTTGATCCTGTTCTCTACACTGAGTTCAAACCCTGCTGAAGTCAACTTTGCCTTTTATCCTTCCAGGGTCGATAAAGTATCAGTCAAGTACTGAGGTTGATTTTTCTCTCTCCTTTGAAATTGGCTATATTGTGCCGTGGGAGACCATTCACATAGTCCCTTCCTCCAGAAATGGAAAAGAGTTGAGCAAAGGGCTAGCAACCTCTTCTCACAGAAAAACTGATATGCTACTGGGTATGTCCAAAGATGGACTAATGTGCTGTACAGCGCAGAACAAAAAACAAAACTTTAAAAAGGATTGTTATTTGGCTGCAGTCTATATAACCTTTTTAATGAATTAGAGGCTCTGCCCATTGTCTAAATAGTTGTACAGCATCAACATTTTAATGTTTGTTTTCCACCATTGGAATAATTTGGATGAGTGTCATACAGCATATTGTTACTTGTCTTGCTCTTTCATCATCTCATCTTTAAAGCCCAGCATCTTGGGATATGACCTCTCCACTTCTTCTTCCATAGGTACCCTCCACGGTCAGCACTTATTATCCATTCACATCATGTAGCTATACCAGTGTAGTCATCTCATCTGTATACATTAACTGATTACCTTTAATATCCAGCCGCTCTCTCAGTTCACTTATGCTTCATTTTTCATGCAAGTTAACATTACATATTCAACAGATCATTTCTCTCCAGTCTCTTCTATATTCAACGCCAATGTCTCACAACCAGGCAGCATCACACTCCTTATGCATGCTTTATAGTCTGCTTTTTGCATGGAAAGAGAAACCTTTTGTTGCCAACAAAGGTATGGACACTTCAAACTTCTTCCAACTCTCACAATTATGCTTTCACCACTTCCAGCTGTAATTATATCAATTATGTAACATAAACTACTAACTACATCTAGTCAGCCACCTGAGCAGATCGAGTGTCCCCACTGTTAACTACCCCTGTACATCAAGCATATCTTAAGTACTGTTTCTGTCAGTATGCTAGAAACCAAAATGCATCTTTTATGTATCAACTATTTTGCACATACACAGGATCAAGTTCCTACCTACTTCCTTCATAGATGTGTTCTATGTTACTAACCAGCACTTTGGTCATTGCCATGTTGATCTTTAGATCATTCTTCCAGGTTTGGAACTTTTCTTACATATTGTTGAGAAACTCTGGACCAAGTTATTAACATATAAAAATTCTTAATGAAAACTAGTCCTTAACTCTTGTGTTATAACCTCATGAACTATAAAGAATAGGAGGCTGAGGATAAAACTCTGGTGAAACCAAAATCCTTTACTGAACTCACTGCCAATACATAATCTTGCAAAGCTCTCACAAGCCACTCAACTTGCAGTTTCCTGGTTTGTTTTTAAAATAAAAAAAAACTCTTGCAGTGTTCTCACTAGAAATATAGCACGTGGTTTCACATCCCAGCATGAACTAAAACTGCACTTGTACAAGCTAACTCTATCCTGAACTAAACTTTGCTAATATTCATTTAGCTACTTTTGAGACTTGGTCCATCAGTTTAAGGCCGCTGTAAATGCTCCTCTCCAGTGCATTTTCATTTGCCTTTGTAGTAGTTAATCATGAGACTGTTACACCAGCCACTGGGGAGAGTATCTTCTTGGACTAACTGATTAACTATGTGAGAAACTAGCATAATACCCATGTAGCCTGATATTTTAACATCTCATTAAAAAATATTATAGAATGCTTTGAATTCTGTTTGACAACATTGGTAGACTTAATCTGTTTGCCCCATTTAACACCACTTTGGAGCCTTTAGCAAAGTCCACACTGTTACAAGCATTTGTGCCAGGTCTTTGGTCTGGGGATAACTTTCTCCCACCTCTGACTAAGCCATTAACCCCCCCCCCCAACTGGTATGCTTACAGCTTTCCCAACTGCCATATCATTCAATTATAAACCTTATTGAAACTAACTTCGATAACTGACTCCTTTGTTGGTTCCACTTAGAGTAGATCTTCATATCTCCCTCATACTCCTTTCATAGTAGCACTTTAAAGTATCTTCCTTTTCATTGTAACTTAGATAAAGGTTGCTATTCTACATTGCCTTGCAATTTGTTTCACATAACAGAGGGATATTTTAATTTCCATACCTTTCTTCTACTTGTCTTTTTCCTCTAAGTCTACCTCATCCTCAATCTAAAGTCACTAACTGATAATCTATGTTGAAGAGTACATTTCATAGCATGGAAGGACTTGGTGTTTCACAACTATCTGCCTGTTATGTTTTCTGGCACACATAACTACCTGAATGACAAGTGACCAGTTGGTTGATTTTCTTAAGCTTGTGATGCAAATGGTGAGATTATTTGCATTACAAGTGCCTAAATCCCTATTCCTTTCTTGATCTATGGCCATAGTCTACATGCATCCAAATGTACCAGCCCTGGTGTTTCTATATATGACTATTGAAATTACCAGCTATGTTGAAAATATTGATGTCATCAATTCTTAAGGTAGCCTGTACAAGGGCCACATAGAACCAGACCTTTTGCCTGTTTGTTAATAATACTTATAGAGCATAAACAGAGATCATGGATGCTGTCATGATGACTATTACTAATATAAGTTTAATTATCCAATCACCTATTCTGGCTACCTCAGTTACACGTCTACCCAAACAAGAGTATGTGTTCCGTACTATTAAAGCACCTCTCCTTCAACTTCTTATACAGAACATAGATTTACTTTCCTCCACTCTAACACCTTAAAGGGAAGAAATTTGTCGCTACTGGTAGTAGGATTGTTTGATGATGGTCAATGAGCGCTCACACATGACACCCTCTATTGTGCACAGTACTAACATGACAAGTGTTAGTCCTGCTAGGAGGATTTTATGACTGGCTGCCCTTCCTATCATCAATCACTACGAGTCGACTTGTATCACTCTTAATTCAAAATGGCTGATCTCTTAGATGAGTTACCTTCATTGTGGCTTTCCTATTCTCTACGGTGTAGCATGAATAATATATCAACCATACTTATTTATCTAAAGGCACACTGAATTTCTGGGATATATTTCCCTTGGTCATGAAATCAAATTTGAGCAGAATTCTGGCAAAGATTTTACCTGTAATAAGGTAAAAGCAGTGTGACAAATATGAAGTCAAGGTCCAATTTCTCCTTTTTGTTCTTATACAAAGTGATAATCAAATGATGCAGGTCTTATGAAACTACTAATTTCTCCAAGCAGAGTGCAAAAAGATATATGTCTTTCTATAAAATATTTTCCACCCATTTTGTATACTTTTTACTGGAGTCTCATTGATGTTAAAAACTTTGAAATATTTCAGCTACACGAAAATAAACAACACTTTTCTTGGGCTGGTGCATATCGTAGTCCAATTTTTTGTTGAGGAATCCTTACAATTGAAGCTTGCTGCATGTGGCATTTATTTATAAAATAGTTCCTGTAATGTCTGTCCATTGCTTCAAAATGCATCTCTGCTTGTTAGTAAGCAACTGGAGCAGCAGAAATCAGACTGTATATGTGCAGTGTCTTGCAGAGTCATTTGGCATTTTTACTCCGAAAATCAATAATAAAATGTTCTGCATTTCTCCAACCTTACTTTGGAGGGCAGTGCAAGCAACTCTATATGGTAATAAATGAATATTTGTCCTGGATGAATATTCAACTACATTAGCAGTCATTTGTGGAACAATTAAACTACCAATGCTACTTCTCTGAGTCAAGATACTTGATGTTCAATTTCACACATCAAGCTTAATTCAAAATTCTTTTCATATTGCAAAGCACTTGTTAACCTGGAGATTCTTTGGCTGTAGTCCATGTTTCTTTATTGTTGGTTCGGAGAGCAGTTTAACTTTGAGTCTGACCAGTGTGATCTGTGATACTTCAGCACAAACCCAAATGCAGAAGATTTGAATATTGGATGTAGTCCAACAGATGCCAGTGTTTGGATCTTAGGTGTTGCCACGTTGTCTTAAACTTGACTTTCTGTTAGATGTTTGTTATTGTTGTCTTTCAGAATTCTTTTCATATTGCAAGGTACTTACTTATTATTGCCTTTCATTCACTGTAGGGGAGTCAGTTTATCTGCTTGTTTGGTTTTTGGAATATCTCAGTCAATTATTGGCATCTGAAATATGGTCAACTAAATCATAGTGAAAGAGGGAGAAAAAAAATGTATATTTAGAAGAAAAAAAAAAAGCTCGCAAAGATTGCTTTGACCATCTCTCTATTTCTCTGTTTTGTCAAAATAAAGATATTTTGAATCTCAATGCCATCTAATCGATTAGACAGTTGGCAGGCTTTTTTCAATTTTCTGCTATATATGAAAATGTATGCATCACTGAAGTCCAAAAGCTATATACCGTCACAAGCATCAGAGTATCTGTTCTCGTATCTTCCAACATTACCACCAAAGTTGCCTCCTACATTTACTGTTAGTTGACATCAGATCTATCAGTTAATCTTAATTGTCAGGCATTTGCAGATATTACAGTAACTGTTATGTTGCCTATCAATAACCTCAGTCAGTTATGATTTCAATCCATTTTTTTTTTTGCTACCAACCTAGAACATAGATTTTGTTTCGTTTGGTCTGGAGGAAGGGCTTTGTTCATAACCTTTGCAGGTGCTCTGAGACTAATGGGATTGATACCGTTGATGTTCCTCTCAAGTCAACAGCAATAGGGAAAACAAGTGCTGAGAGGGAATTCCAGAGGGCTGATGTTCTGGGGAGGAAGGACTCAGCATAGTGGTTCTGTGCAGGGATTGGGGGTGGGGATGGACACAACATGGGCGACGAGAGAAGGAAAGACAAGTAAGTTGAGAGTAACTGAGAGGAGGTTGCATGAGACTAGCCCGCTCCAAGGAGCAGAAGCCATTGTAGTAGTGCTAGAAAAGGTAGAGAGAGAGAGAGGAGAGACAGCATGTCTGTAGGCCAGACTTCATGTACCAATCAACATAATTTGGTTGACATAACTATTTTGCTTCTTGCACACAATACATAAAGATCTTAACATCTCTACAACTTTTATTGTTCTTACACTAGTTAAAAATAAAACTGCTTCATGATGGGGATGGGCTGGCTCACCAGAAACCATTCCTACCATGTGTAGCACTAACCACTTATTCATAATATTTTCAGTATTAGGAAATTTGCTTCCTTATATGATGTTTATTTATATAATAGTTTGTGAAGCATTCAGTAACTCACAGTTTCGACTAATGGAAAAGCCCTTCAATATAACAAATTTAACTTACAGTGAGAGATAAAAACTGGATTTTATATGGTGTGTTCAGTTTGTCATAAGCCTTTTGAATCGTAATTGCCAAAAATACTCCAGTAATCACTTCTGCAACATAGAATTTAGTTTTCTCTCTGTTATGGTCAAATTGAAAGATATAGAGTAACATTGCTATTTTATTTGATGAGTGTAATTATCATCAGCACTTGGTGGCCAGCTTATCTCAAGGATTGGATTAAAAAGAAAAACACCACTAAGGCTTCAAAGTGATATGTTTTCTAAATTGACTCCAAAGCAAGCTCAATACTTTATAGTCTGATATATGGAAATTCATCTAAGTGTAATTCGAAAGTATAGTTTCCTTGATTCAAGTTTACACTAGTTTTTGCTATTTTCAGTATCATAATTCTGTGCTAGATTATTATTTTATTTGAACACTATAGCTTTGAATGCATAAGTGTATGACAAGCCCAACTATTATTCCACTTAAAAATTAAAACATCTCATTAGCCTTCTCAGCTATTACTATGCTGGTTTTTGATACTAGCAAGGAGCGATTAGATTTCCAACTTTGTCTATTTTCACATGTTGCTGGAACAAATGAATGTCCCTTTTAATACCAATCATTCGGTTGTGGTATGCCTATAGAATCTATATTCCAGAGCGATAAATGAAGCAATTGAATCAATGTTAGACAAACAATTTTGATTGTGGCATGGATGAGGAGAGTAGATAAACCAGCTGAGAGCAGCTGTTGTTTCATATTCCCTCACTAGAGCTATGTTGTGTCAGTGGCCTAGACACTTAACATTTGTGAACTTTTTCAACAGATGAGTCCATTTAGCTCTAAGTTGTTTAGCCCCACACCAAACATGATCGAGCGGACACCGTGGCCATCCCGTCTTTTTAGGATTACATTAGCTAGTGTCCTGTCCTTATACAAGACGGTAGAGTGTGATTTAAGGAAGATTTGGCTGCTATTTCTAGCAGGTCGAGCGACTACATAAAGGCTTCCTAGTTGAACTCACGAATGGAGGCAGCAGTGCTGTGGAATTGACAAGTAATTTGTTGACTTGAGGTTTAATTCCTTCAATTGAAGAAGCTACTTGCGATAGACTAGCATCCCATTCAGGAGAGTTGTCTCCATCTGTCTAACACTAGGAAAACTGGAGATAAGCACCAGTCTCCTGGATCCTTGTGATTCAGTAAAAGTAGTAGGTTTTTTTTTTAGTAACGACAACAATCGTAGATATGTATTCTATTTAAACTTTAAATATATTAGTCTAAAGCTGATTTGTTCAAAGCTTTTGCAAAAAAAATATGAAGAACAAGGAATTCAAAATAAAACAGCTACTCCAAAATGTCTTTAAATATTTGCTGAAAGTTTTACCTTGTGACACATTTACAGGAAGTGGAAACTGGAGAAATATGAAATTATTAAAATGTTTTTAAGAAATTCCTTAGAATTTTCAAAAAGAAAACGTTTCTATTCACTACCTATCAATTTCTATTTCAAATAAAAACAAGGAATTTTATCCTTAAAATTGTGAATTCAAACAAAAGAGTAAAAATAAGGCAACCCAAAAAATAATGGAGAGGAGACTGAATGCTAGCTACTTTGTATCATGCATGGACGTATGCTGCGTGTGTGTATTATGTTTAGTATATGGAGCACATACGTATGTATACGAAAGCGTGTATATATATTAAAGTATGTATATGTATGCAGAAGCATACGTTACATAAAAGTGATATCTGAATATATTCGAACACATGTAAATTATGTTAGAAGGTAAAACTCAAAACTTAAAGACGACCAGCGTTGTAATTAATGATGGAAAAGGTGCAAATAATATAGATCAACAAAGTTCGATTAAAAAAAAAATCTAGTCTACAAATAACATTTGGATATAGTAAGACAAGGAAACATATTAAGTGGGTAAGAAGAACGAGTTTAAAGAACGAAATATAGACGTAGTGGAACATACTTGGCTTAACTAAATTTTATCGGAAAAATGATCTACCAAATACATTTCCTTTTATAAATTAAGGGACGTATCGTGCGTGTACATTGTCAGTAATATAATATGTATGATCGTTATATTTATAAATAAAGAACACAAGAGGAAAAAAGAAACAACTGCAGAAGTATTCCAAGACAAGTTAAAATAGACATATAAAGTGACAAATTAATAGATACCATGCACATTCCTAATAGTTAGATTACAGCTTACTTGGACTAACAATATGGCTACAGTTCTGGTGTGACTACTTTAAATAAGGAATATTAACAAAGACAAAAGCAAGTAATTCATAATTACGGGTGTATCGACAACACCTAAGTGTTGGTTATTGTAAAATCTTTCTTTTCGAAACGAATTAATCAGTATTATTCAGTAATTATCTAATGGGGGTCTATCTGGTCACTGTTGAAATAACGGTGTGTTCATTACTGCCGACAACCAGGAGTAGTGTGTGTGATTGAGAGATTATTTGTTACAAACTATATACATTAACAAGCATTATATACTAAAGATTTACTTCAGAATCAGATTCAATTATTAAGATTTCAATGAAATTTTACGGCGAAGTCAATGAAAGATTAAATAACTACAGATTAATATCAAGCTTAAAATATGCTTTTAGTCGATACAAATTAAAAAAATATGCACATATTTTACTATATTTACATATCTTTCTTTGAGAATAAATTAAAATTATGATCTATTACATATCAAAAGAAAACTGCTAAAATTTGGAAATAAGACTAAGACGCATATATAAAGCTATAAGTATAAAGCCTTCGGTTATTTCAAGAATATTGCTCGTGATCGGAGAGCTATTAGTGATGGATTAAAAGAATTTATAAGTTAATGTTTAATAATTTACTAATTATTCACAATTATTTTTTAATCTTACCGTGACGGCCACCTGTCGAAGAAATCTCATAAGACATCCACAAAATAAATAATAAGCTTTGGCAATTCTTGTATCTTCGTCAACTGAACGATATTGAGCATGCGTGTAATTGTGTAAATCAAAGTTGCTTAAAAACTAATATAGTCCATCAAATATATTGTGAAAAGACATAATATAGCTATGTCTTTTTCGTATAAAAAATATTTTAAAGTTATCTTTAACTTGCCGTAAATTCTCGTCGAAAGGTTAGTTCAATGACAAATATGGCGACCTCCACTGATTATGCTATCACGTGCGATGAGTTTCTGGAGTTTCAGGTTCGTTACGATTATAGTCCATGCAACTCTGTTATTCTTTCTGTGAACTATTTCCTTTGTATATAATGTAGACGTCTAATATGCAATCTCTTATTTTATTCCGTAAAATAGTACGTATTCCCCTTCAGGATAATGTTTTTGTTGTATACATGAGATGAGTATGGTTGCATATCTAAGTATAATATGTTATTTTTAAGTGGTTATTCAAATTTAATGTCTAGATGTTAATATAATATATTTAATTTGATATATTGATGTTCATACTTTTAATGAATTTTTTAAACTCTGATTATATATAGTTAAAGTACAGAATATTTATACATAATATTTAGGTGCCGACAACTAAGGTTAATGACCCAACTACGGGAGCAGCCGGTCCAACCTGCAATTAGCAAGCGTGGACGGGTAGGCCTACAACTAGCATAGATAGGTCGGTAACGGCATTCCGAGGTTTCATCTGTCGGATTCAGGAGAATGTGTGGAACAGAACAAGGCACTATGTGGTCTTCATTGACTTCAGGAAGGCATTCGGCACAGTAAACCAGTTGAATCTGCGGCATGTACTCAGAAGGTTTGGATGCCCGGAAAAGTTCACTCGTAATTATCGAGTCCCTACAATCTAGCATTTGAACACTAGCTCTGCAAAGTTTGATGTTATAGTGGGAGTCGAGCAGGACTAGCGTCAACACTATTTTCACTCTGTTAGCGATGCTTTGGGAGGCATTCCACAACACAACTGAAGTTGTATACATACAGACAAGACCTGATGCTCACCTGTTTAAGGTGTCACATCTCAAAGCTTAGGACCACACAATATGTTAGTGTGGGAAATGTTGTTTATTGACTATTGTGCCCTTGTCTCCCATAGTGCAGAGGACGTGAAAAGCCTGATGGATACTTTTGGCAGTGCAGTCACAAAGTTCGGATTAAATATTAACATCTGGAAGACTGAAGTTCTCTATCAGCCAAGTCCTGGCTCAAGCCAAATGGTACAACCTCAACCGATCATCATTGAAGGGCAGAAGCAGACAGAAGTAAGCCATGTTACCTATATGGGCAGTACAATCAGCAGTGGTGGTAAGTTCAGTAACAAACTAGACCACATGATGAGCAAGGCCAGTTTGGCATTTAGAAGATTGAGAGAGTGACTGGAACAACAAGTGAAATGCAAAGTATATCAAGCAATAGTATTATTCATTTTATTGTATGGATTGGAGGCATGGACAGGTAAAAAAAACTGCATGCATTCATGATAAGGCACCGGAGACAGATCATGAACATCACCT
Source organism: Muusoctopus leioderma (assembly GCA_027124095.1). Taxonomy (NCBI): domain Eukaryota; kingdom Metazoa; phylum Mollusca; class Cephalopoda; order Octopoda; family Octopodidae; genus Muusoctopus; species Muusoctopus leioderma. Next base: position 10,699,560 of record JAOPJM010001291.1, read on the forward strand.
GGAAAGACAAGGTCAGATACACCATCGTAGAGAAAACCAAACTCCCTAGCATGGAAGAAATATTGGTGCAGCGAAACCTCCACTGGCTTAGGCATCTCCAAAGAATGAAGGAAACTTAGTTACCAAGGCAAATACTCTACTCACAGCTGGCTAGCAGTATGAGAAATTAGCGTAGACCCTAACTGAGATACAAGGATGTGGTCCAACACAGGAAATTGAACATTGATACTCATAGCTGGATCCCAGTAGCTCGGGACAAAAACTTGTGGAGAGGAGTTAACCACTTTTGATTACTATGACTCTAGACTATACATATGGACAGTCATCGTCGATATCAATGGCAGGGCTGTGGAGTTGGTACACAAAACGTTTGACTCCGACTCCAGTTCCTTTGTAATTAGGCTAATCATATATTTCTTATATTGAATGAAAGCACACAACATACATGGCCAACATGAATCACCAAATTACTTTCTAGCATCCTAACCTGTTAAAGTTTGTGTTTAAAGGCTATAGCTATGCCATTGTAGTGTTTTTATATTATATATCAAAGAAGTTACAATTAATCAAGCATAAGACAACATTTTTTTTTAATTATAGAAAGAGGTTCTTTTTATCAAAACTCTATAAAGTAAAAGGATATAAAAGAAATTAACTATAAAACTACTGTAGTATCATTGATGAATAATAGTAGCTATTAATAGAGTTTCAAATGTTCATAATATATGTCGCTGACAACATTGAAAACATTGACCAATAATAACAACTAGCGAGGGTCGCTGACGACAAAGGACAATAAAAAGAAGCGGGTTTGACTTTAAGGGACGACACAATAGTGATGACATTATTATGCAAGTAATGGTAGCATTGCATGTATTTTACAAGCTGATTAAAGCTCTTTAAGGATTGCGGCATGACTTTTTTTATAAATACAGTACGACATGACAACAATGGCGTCGCCGATAGGATATGGAGAATTGATTTTATCTGATCCAGATTTGACTGAAGCCTGGTTGAGGTGTTTGTCAGCTAGTGCTAGAACAAAAAAGTTGACAGACAATGATGAATCCAAGGAAATAACTGATCTCTTCATATCGAAAGCAGGAGTTGAGAACATTAAAAGAGTCTCCGTAATGGTATATCCTAAAGTGTTGGAAGAAATTAAATTTGAGGATATAAAGGTAACAATAATGTCATTGATGAGACCAAAGAAGTTGGTTATTGCTGAAAGAACACGGTTTTTGGCTTTAAAGCAAATGCCATCAGAACCTATTCAAAGATATTATGAAAGATTACGAGAAGCTGCCCGTTTTTGTGAATTTGATAAGTTGGGGGCAGAAGGACAGTCCGCAGAGGATCTTATACAAATGCAACTGATTGATGGACTGTTAAATCCCTCTCATCAGTCTAAAATATTAGAAAACATGCAATTTCAGCAGATGATGTTACTAGGTTGTATCAGCCATATTCAGTAATTTGAGATGATAAATGATTTTACTTTGGCTCCAACTGGTGGTGATAATGGTATCATAAAAGAAATGACTGTTTCACATGTAGATAAGAATCATCGAAAGAAGGTGACGTGCAAGTTTTGTGGCTATACACATGATGTTGGAAAGTGTCCTGCTTTTGGAAAGACCTGTAATCTGTGTAGGAAGAAGAACCACTTTCAGTATGTTTATCGATCCGTAAGAAAGACTTCTGATAAGGTACATGAAGTTGATGCAGATGCAAATTATAGTGACTAAGAATATAGTAATGTTTTCAGCATTGGAAACAGTAATGTGAGTTCTTTAACTTCTATTAAGATAAATAGTATCAAAGTGTTAATGCAAGTAGACACTGGTAGTGATGTTAAAATTATACCACAAAATCACAAAATTTCTGGGTAAAACTAGGATCTGTCATGCTAGCCTCAAACAGTTTGACGGTTCAGTAATTAAATTAATTGGATAGTTTGAAGGTACTTTAAAAACTGAAACTAGAAAAGATTTAGTCAATATCATTGTTACAGTGTGCTTTAAGAAGAATGGAATTTTGTCCGATGCTCTATCAATTCTGCCAATCGAATAATATTGTCTTTTCTTTGCTGCCTAATTATTTCTAGATAGCTTTTCAATGTTAATTTAAGACAAACTTAACTGTTGTTTTTATACAGATGGTGTCTCTGAATTGATTATACATTTGTTAGTTTTTGCTGTAACAGATATATAAGCTAACTTATATTGATGGCTTTGAAACCCATTGGATATACTCTAGTGTGAAATGATGAAGGAGGTAACTTTGATATTGCTTAATATCCACCATCTATGCTAACATGGATAGAATGTTTTACCCAAAGGTAAATATTTGCACATTACTGGAACAATTGATACTACATCTAGAGTCTTTTTCCTGTGTTAACTATTCTAATTACTGGAACAATTGATACTACATCTAGAGGCTTTTTCCTGTGTTAACTATTCTAATTTGAAGTAGAAGTGTTGGGGATAATACTATTATGATGGTAAATTTTTAATTCATGACCATGTAGTTATAAATCTTATACATAAACCATGTAGTTATGAATCTTATACATAAACCATGTAGTTATGAATCTTATACATAAACCATGTAGTTATGAATTCGCTACTCAGTGGAGAAAATAACATTTTGTATAGTTCAAACCTGCTTTAATAATTTAGGAGTTTGTATAAATTTGAAATTTTTCATATATTAGAAGATAAAAAGAAAAAGAAAACGGAATTAAATTGTATATTTAATGTTTGAAAATTTTGTTTCAACAAAGTGTTTAAATTTTTTCCTTTTCCTTTTCAATAAATGTTTTTCTACATAAAATTTGGAGGAATATTCAACAGTTAAACAGTATTCATAGGAAACATATAGGAACTGTTAAAATTGGAGTAATATTCAGCAGTTAAACACCATTCATAGTGCAAGAAAACTAGAAAAGTTGAAAACAAATTCTATTCACATGCACACTCTCACACACAAAAACTTACACACACACATGCAAAAACACACATATACACACACTCTCTCGACTGAAACAAATTATTAAATAAAAAAAGAAATGAAGGTAAATATATTGTTAAATGTGAAAACAAACTCACTTGATGGTATTCACCTCATGTTTGTCCATATTTCCAGTTGAGTGCTGAATTTGGGCAGATTAGCACTTTTATCTTTACTTTGATTCAATAGTTTTAAAATGAAGTCAAATGCAATAAAATAGAAATATCTTTCATGATGATGTTTACCTTAGACGTAATAGTGAATTCGATGATGATGGTGATTTTAACCCTCAAAATGTTGTATTGGATGATTATATCTATTTATTAATTTAAGGATAGATTTATTTAGTTAGGCATTTATTTATATATCATTTGGTTCCTCTTGTGTATTTTAAATATTTTTCGGAATCATTCTGAATTGTTTTCATATTTGCATTTCAGGTGCTACGTAAATTGATAAAAAAATCTTTTTTTTTTTTAAATTTGAAAAGTGCTAAAAAATCTTGAGAGAACTATATATATATATATATATATATATATCATAAAGTAGAAAGAAAAAATGGCTAGTTGTTGAGGTCAGCTGTGTCATGCGTTGTTCTGAATATTAACTGTAGATGTAATCAGAAGTTTTTAGCAATTTCTTATTAGCTAAGGAACAAGCATTCATTTATGTATGATTTTCACAATGTTGTTTGTTGTTTGTGAGTTCTGATATTTTTGCTGTATTTTTCTTTTTTCTTATTTAAAATTTACTTGCATTCCTTGTCAATGAAATTATATTACCTCCTTTTAATTTCTATTGACAGTTATTTTAAGTAGTCTCTTATAAATTTTGAAAATGTTTTCCTTCTTTGGAAAATATTTTTATTTTCTAAATTATGTTATCATAGCTGAAAAGTAAGCTACAGCTATATAATTGCCTATTTTCCCTTATTTATAGATTGCATTACTTATTAAAGTTATATAGAATGACGAGAACAAGATTTTTTTTTTTTAAGATCACATTAAATTTACAAATCATAAATATTGAATAAAAGTAAGTTTTGAAGAGTGATAAAGTTTGAAATTTTCAGAAGAGAGGGAAAAGCTAATTTATATTTTAAGCTTTTACAATTGTCATTAGCAGCATTATTTAGAGGACGTTCCTATCCCCCAATTTAGAAGAACCTGGAAAGGCTGTGAACATTATTCTACATCTTTAAGATAGCAAAAACAACATCAACAAGCATTTTTAACTTCATAATTGATGACAGACTCCAATGTAAATAGCTCTAATGACCAATACAATTCTGATGCTACCCAGGTTTTTTGCATGAAGAATAATAAGCATTTTTCATTTTATTTAGTCAACCTGGTCTTTGCTATCTGCTCAATCTGTAAGCATCTGAGCCTACATATCTCACCTCCTCTCTACCAATCAATATTCTCTTCTGTATGTTTCTCTAACTTTATTACTCTCTCTCTCTCTCTCTCTCTCTCTCTCACTCTCTCTCTCTCTCTCTCTACT
>JAOPJM010001291.1:10706458-10719307 GCA_027124095.1 Muusoctopus leioderma
ACACACATATGTGTATATATATATATATATATATATATATACCTGCATATACATATATATATATTACACACACACACACATATATATATATATATATATATAATTGTATGTGTGTACGTGTGTGTATGTATGTGTGAGTTTGTGTATGAATGATATACCCACACGCGTGCACACACACACACACAAACACATACACACACGTGTATAACTATATAAAAATGAAAAATTACTATTATAGGTACGTACATATGTAACTAGATTCAGATGTAAAAATATATACATACATTAAAAAAATATTACTTACATGTCAGTGTATAGGGAGGGAGTATATTTAAATAGTTAATCATAAACACACACATAAACCCATGTACACACACATACACACACACACATACATACATACATACATACATAATTTTGACATGATCTTTCAATCTGCCAACTTCATCACCATCATCATCATCACTGATTTTTACATCCGTTTTCCAATGTTAGTATGGGGTAAGACATGTGTATATATACATACATCAGTGTGTGTGTGTGTGTGTGTGCGTGCATGTGTGTAAGCCTGCACTTGTAACTTAAGATAACAAGATTCTAAAAAATAATTAAAAATACAAACATGCTGTTCTTGCTGCGTTCATTAATCATAACCAAACGATTATAGATGTACAGTGGTTACACACACACACACAATTGTCCCTTTACGTTCTCAGTTCAAATCCCGTCGAGGTTAACTTTGCCTTTTATCCTTCCAGGGTCGATAAACAAAGTACCATACAAATACTGGGATCGATTTAATCAACTTACCCTTCCCCCCGAATGTCTGGCCTTGTGCCTATGATAGAAACGATTAATATTATTACTAAAGCCTGAAGCTACTTGAATCGTAATACTAAGCTTCACGTTTCCGTATTTTATGTACTTTTCCTCCATTTGTAAACACAAACCTTCACCAATATATATATATATATATATATATATATATATATACACACACGTGTATGTGTGCGTGTGCGTGTGTCATTGAAAGAAGAATTAGTATATTACTATATATTTATATATTCATGTATATATGTATTTGTGTGTATACATACATACATACACAAACATACATACATATATATATATATGCATAAATACATACATACATATATACATACATAATAATGTACTAGTTCTTATCTCGCCCTTCTTTAAAACATTAGGGAGCTAGGACCACACTATCCTATGTGTCCCTCCCTTATCCAGACGGTAGGATGTCATTTGAGGGAGATGTGTCTGCTATTTCTAACCTATCGAGGAACTGAGTAGAGGCTCTGTTATTAAACTTCAACTGCTGTCTTAGTAATCTGTACAGCTATTTCGAGCACAAATAAACGAACATATTTAAAAAGAATAAAATATACCTACTAATGACTTATTTTTTGTTTTGTTTTTTGAAATAAGGATTTTGTTTTTTCTACAATTGATTTCTTTAGCGGGGGAAGGAATATGAAGTGCTGACTTTCGTGCCTTTCCCATAGTTCAACTGAGAATTGGTACGCACTATGTCATGACCCGACCTACCCGCAACAACACAGCAGTAAATAACTAAAACTATGTAACTAAGAAACAGAAGAAAAAACAAAAACGAAACAAAAAAATAACATGCAAACAAAACAAAAATATACGAAACACACAGACTCACACACATACACACACACATAAACTTACGCAGTCGCACGCCCCCACCACATACACACATTTACACTCACACACACTCACCACATACACACATTTACACCCAGACACGTACTCACACGCACACATAAACTCACGGTCACACACTCACTTGCACACATAAACTCACACACACACTCATACAGTCACATATGTAAACGAAGTAAACGACAAGTTCTTTGATCTCGGCCTCTCGTGCTCTACAGCAAAATTGACTGGATGTTCGGTATTTTTGGTGGGAGTGCGTTTCCGTGTGAAGTGGGGGATGAATTTATATCCAAACAGTTTTGTATATATTGTATATTTTGTATATTTTGTATATTTAAGTGAGACATGGTCCCACGACCTGTCTAGATGGGTGGTGACTCTTAATAAGAAGGGGCAGTATCCATGACTTTTTCAAGCCCTCCCAGACCGGTGAGATTCTTGTGGTTTATGTTCTGCTTGAACTTCTGTAAGTCAGCATATGCAGGAAAAATGTGGGCGAGGGGGGGAATTCCAGAAGGTTGACATTCTGGGAAGGAAGGATTGGGAATAGTAGTTAATACAAGGCTGAGGAGTGAGAAACAGTAGGGCTAATGAGAGGAGGAAATAAGAGTTTGTCAGGTGGATCTGGGTTACATTGTAGTTGTGGAGATAGAAGGCAGCTTGTCTGTGAATCAGAGGTTAAAGTGTGTCTGGTAAGTGAGTCACTGCTAATTAGTCTGATGGCCTTCTTTGGGATGTGGTCTAGGATGTTTGTACATGTAGCAGCAGCAGCAACACTATCCCAAATCTGGGAGCAGTACTTCATTGTGGGTCTTACTTGAGATTTGTTGAGAGTTAGCAATTGATCAGGGCTGAAGTATTTTATGGCTTTGAAGAGGAAGGTTAGTCTTTGACATACAGTTTTAGCTATGTTGTATATGTGAAGTTGCCAGTAAATATCATTAGAAATTGTGAGGCCTAGCATTTGTAGCATTTTGATTGTATGCTGTTCATGACTAAAGGCAGTGAGGTACAAGTTGGTTTCCTTGATATGAGCAGTGATTGTGTTTTTGCACCGTTGAAAGAAACTAGATTGCAATATTCTCATTGCAGGATCTTTCCACAGTCTCTGTTCATAGAAGTAGTGCAGGTTTGATGTGAGGTCTCTAGGTTACATGTGGGTGACATTTGTATGTAGAAGGTGAAACCATGCTTGTATGATAATTATCAGTGGACTTACACGAATCAGAATACACAACTTTTCAACACAGTACATTATCTCTATAAACCTAGTTCAATAAAATCTCTATAGGTGTGTTACCTGTTTTCTAGACAAACTTTACTGATCATGTGCTTCAACATTTTGAGCTGATTATTCTTCCTTGTAGTTTCTGCAATAGCATCACAGTTAATTAATAATAAGGTATCTGCTATGTGCACCATAGTTTCATTATCTATAGGTTTTCTGCCAGTTTCCTTCAACAGAAATCTGCTCAGACACTCTGCAGTTTAAGAATCATCCTCTAATCATTGCTGGTTGATCAGTTTCCACTGAAATACTTTATGGTGGTTGAACTCAATAAATACATCAACTGCATATTATTTATCCTTGTGGTCAGCCTGAAACAAATGCTACCAACTCTACTACATAAGTTTGGTGTTTAACACTTGAAATTCTACATCACATGTGATGCTATTGAACATGCATGGGAGAATTATTTTTCTCTAATGCTCACATTGGTTTTTCCACTAAGAGCATTTGTTATCCTGTCACTGTATTCTATCTTAGCTACTGATTATAATGATTTAGTGGGGGATTTGGACTATCATTGCATCATACACCACTATCAGTTTCAATAGTAAGTTCTTAGCCAATCCCATCTAGCTTCATTTTCCACTCACTTGAATTATATTTGAATTATATTTGTCAGTCTTAAATTTATTATGTATAATGCACTAATCAAAAATGATTACATAGGTCACCATTGTAATCATTATACACTCCTTCCAGGTAATGTACCCATGTTTTTGACTTACCATAACTATACCTGGCTTGATCTTGTCCTTGATACATGTGATAACTATACACATGATCTATACCTTTATAAGTACTGAAACAACAGTTATAATTATGATGGTATGCAGAACATCTGCATAGATCAGATTGTTTGAAATACCCTTTCTGACTGCAAATGTCACAATTCTTATTGTATAGCATCTACAACACTTGTTACAGTATGGATTTCTTCTCTGTAACCTGTGCTCTTGGCTTATCATCTTTTTATTCTGTATTTGAGTTTATGATCAGCATGTACTAACTCAGCAGTGGGGATTTTGGTTCACAGTGAGCTGATGTGTCGGTAATTAATTCAACTTGACATGTTTCTACTGGCTGTTGTGCTGGAATTTCCATTTGTTTTTTGGGGGCTTATCCAAGTCAAAGCTCATCAGCTGTATCCCAAAGGGTGCTTGGAACTGTTTCACCCAAGCTCTTTCCAAGCTCTTAAAAAAAGTTTGTCTATCTAATTCCATAACTGATTGGCAAAGACTTGTTCCCACTTGCCACTCTCCATATGCCCAAAAAGGAAACTGGTTTGCTCACTTCTCTGAAATGTCAGTTTGAGCTGTTTGAAACCACACCAACTATTTCTTTTCTCAAGTTGGGGGTAAATACAAACACAACTGTTTCAAATGTCAGTCGGGGCCCAAACCTTAAAAAAAGCCGTCAATGACAAATTCAAATTCAACAAATATGACATCAAGGAGGCAGTGTATCTACTTTCTTTTCTGTACACCCTCACCCAGTGTAATGCAGAATCCCTCAAACAATTAAGAGGGAAACACCCATCCACCCCTCCAGACGATTGTTTGCACTGGCCTGAACCACTGGATTATCTAAGACCAGTTTTTACCCCACACAGTATCAGAAAGGCAATCTCATCCTTTCCAGCAGGGTCTGGTCCTGGTATTGATGGTCTTCACCGCCAACATCTTAAAGACGGTGTCTCTCAGTCGGCTGGTGACGCTGGCCTTGAAATTTTGGAATGTCTCACTCAGTTCGTTAACACGTTCTCTTCTGAGAGTATCCTCCCTTACATACATCCCCGATTATTTGGTGCTAATCTGTTTGACCCCCTTAAGCCTAATGGTAATCTCTGCCCTATTGCATTTGGGTGCACTTTGAGATGCCTCACAGCAAAAGTGTGGTGGTCATCATCTCTCTATGGAATTTGCACCCATTCAGCCCAGGGTCGGCACTAAACTGGACTGTGAAACAGCCGTCCATGCCACAAAGACATTTATGAACACTCTTTCTGAGGTGCCCAAGGTTGTTCTCAAACTTGATCAAAAGAACGCCTTCAATTCAATCAGGCATGATGTCATCCTCAGCTCAGTGAAAGAGAGAGCTCCAGAGCTATACTACTTTGCTTAACAGGCTTATCGAGAGCCATTACATCTTTTCTTTGGTGACCAATACATTCTTTCGGCCTCAGGAGTTCAACAGGGTGACCCATTCAGTCCTACTCTATTCGCACTGGGCAGTGATGATATTGCTAGGTTGGGGTCTGACTTGGATTTAAATGTCTGGTACCTTGACGATGCTTGCTTAGGAGGAAACCTAGATAGAGTCTATTCTTCAATCCCAAAGTTGCTATACATCCTTAGAGCTAGTCCCTCATTTAGATTCACATCGCCTCTGCAACTCTTTGATGACTTAATCTATGAAAAACTCGAAAGTCTTGTTAATGTTAACCTTACTCTGGAATCCCACATCCAGGCAGTGCTGCCCAAACGATTTGGTGGTCTAGGTTTACACAACTGCTCTTCTCTATCTCTTCCCTGCTGTCTTTCTTCCATTCATACTTGCTCATCTTTGGTGGGTGACATCCTTTCCTTTCCAACATGGACTAGTTCCAATAGGGAGGTGGATGAAACTCTATTACAGAGGAGGGAGCTCGGTTTATCAGTTTCAGAACAGGATAAATCAACTCAGAAAGTTCGGGACAACCTACACTCAAAAGTTATTTTCAACTCTCTTTTTGATCAATCTGATCAATATTCAAGATGTTGCCTACTTTCTGTGAGTGCCAAATTTTCTGGGGATTGGCTTGACGCTTTGCCTGCGGCCAACATTGGTGTCTTACTTAGTCTGGATGTGCTTCGCATCTCTATCGGTTTCAGTGTCTGTGGGGGATTGAAGTATCGATGTGGTAAGCCCCTTGACTCTGGAAGTCTTCATGGCTTGTCATATCGCTTGAATGTGGGTTGCTTTGCTCACCACACCAAGTTGAACTTAATTATAAAATGGGCCTGAACCAGAGTTAATATCCCCTTAATTCTGTAGCCAATTGGATTGTCCAGGATAGATGGGAAGAGACCCAGTGGATTTACTCTCTGCCCTTGGCCTAGAGGTAAATGCCTATGGGGCGCTACTGTCAACGACTCTTTTCCTCCATCACATATTCTAAATGCTGTGGTGGAGGTGAACGGAATAAGTTGCTGAAATACTGTAATTTGTTGCCGAATTACATTTTTCAGCCCATGGCATTCAGGGGAGCCGGGCCACTGACAGCGAAGTTCTTGTCATCGTTTGCGATCTGTCTTGCTGACATACCGGGTGATGCTCGTGAGGGTGCTTGGTTAATCCAGTGCCTCATTTTCGCTATCACCTATGGTAATGACATGAGTGGTTTTAGGTTGCCTCAGAGGACAACTTTTAGAGGGCAACACCAGCATTCTCTGTTGTAGTGTGCACTTGAGGGAGCATGCATGTCTTTTTTTCTCTTTTTACTTATTTATTTATTCCTTTAATATTTTTATTTCCTTTATAGAAATTTTCCGTAATAAATTGAAGTTTGTTATTTTGGAGGGGCATTTCAAATCATTTACATCATTTATTAACACGTCACGTAAGAAATCTTCCTTCTATTCCTCATATCTACCGTGTTCCACGCTTCATTTCAGTGTATCAATGTAGTCAATAGCCGACACTGGTCTTCTCTTGGTGTCAACAAATATTAATACTGTTAATATTTCTAACCATTTGAACACCAAAATGATCATCGAACTTCCTTATCAAAGGAGAAGCTATGCAGAGAGAGTGTGGGACATCGTTATAGTAAAGTGTCGAAGTTTCCTCTAAAATAATTGACACAAGAAGGGAGGAGTATTTTTGAAAATTTTAAGGATGGTAATATATTTCTCTACTTACTGAGAAAACATTTCTCTTTATTCCGATTTGAATGTTAAAAATTATGGTAACCCTAGTTATAGATTTTTCAAACATATTTGGTAATAAGTATCTAAATGGATAATGTTAGTGTGCTGGGTAAATATAATAGAAGTTTGACGTTTGGAAATATTACGATCTAAAATGTTAGAATTCTCCTCACAGTAATAGACATTTGTCTATTTTTTTAGATTTTTGGCTGACACAGGTCACTAGTAGGGACCTCAAATTCTGGTATTTAATTTTCTAATTATTATAATTAAAATTGATTATTTTATTATATTCCTCGATACAAACATGCTATTCTAGAATTGTGATACTTATGTCATTCCATATTTAAATTTTGGAGATATTCTTTTAGAATAACTAAACTGCAGATAAATTCTATGCTTTTCTATGGACGTATTCATTTGCTAGAATCATATTTATATGAGTTCTAATTTATTCTTAATAGATAAAGAAACTTATCTATAAATGTCCACCGCCCCCGCCACCAAATCTCGTATCATTATGAAAGCACATTTTTTTTTTGTAACACTGGTTCTCCACTGTACATAGAAATGTTACTAATGTTAGGAAATAGATCCTTAGCTGTAATTCTCTTGAAAAATATAATATATCTTCTTAAAAAACATCAATAAAAAGAATATAAAAAATGGAAAATTTACAATATTGATAAGTCCGTAATGTAAATTAATTTAAAGGGAAATTGTTATCGTTCTTAGTTTGTCACGTGACTTCATGTTGACAATCAGACGATGTAAGAAATTTAGTCGTTTGCTGTCTTAAATCAAGCCTGTTTAATGACAGTTCTAAAACAGGCAAACAACATTTTTTTTTCATCTAGAAATAAAATTAAACAAAAAATAACATAAACATTTTTTAAAGTCCCTCTTCAAGATTTGCGGACTTGAAAATAACAAATTAAGAAAATGGATAAGCTAAGTATAATTTCGATGGCATTCTTTTTCGCAGCAGATCTTTTGGCAGTAGCCAGCATTACAATGCCAAACTGGATAGTGTCAGAAATAGGAGGTAAGCCATGTCTGAATGTTGATTGAAGTATATCGTTAAAAAAAATGATAATGTAATTTGATTGATACTTATTTGGGATCTGCAAAGTATTGTGTTTGTTGTTAAATATATGGCGATTTACAATTTTATCATGAAACCCATCCGTTTTTTATCGACAAAAATTATTATGAAAACTATTAAGGGATATTAAATGGGAGAATATAATATATATTCGGTAGTATTATGGTATATATATATATATATATGATATATTGATCTCAAGTCTTGTCTTTCAGTTTTAAAAAAAATTAACTCCCTTTAATTTATCGGAATTTTGTTTTAATGTGGAGATTAAAATTATAAATTGTTCGTAAAATGTTTGTTTTCGGAAATGTTATAATGTCATTTCTGTTAAAGAGGAGTTTAGATGGATTGTGTCTTCATCAGTAGAAAAATTTGTATAATTTTACTCTGTTATCTTAAAAGGCACTCATGTAACCAGTAGTGCTTTGTTCAGGTGTCATATTTTATTAACCTGGTTTAGTAAGAGGATTTATGCTTTTAAATACAATTTCTTCTTTAGAAGTATACAGAAATTTCTTCGTTTTCAATACTAAGTAATTTGCAGTGAAGCAAATTATACGTATTTGTTATGTGAAACAGAAGTATGCTCAACACACGTCTCGAGTGACATTTCTAATTACAATGATCAAGACATCATTGAAGAGAGTGATGCACTGTTGTTTTTTTTTTGTTATTTTTAATTTCATTATTTGTGTTGTTTATATGTTAGTAAAGGGAGGAGAGGCAGTGCCCATATCATTTGCAAGCCCTCCCAAACTAGTGAGATGGATGCAATTGATGCCAAACCTGTACATCTGCAATGTCTGCAGGGAGGAAACTGGGAGTGATTTGAATGTTTGCAACACAGTGAACTGAAAGACACCCAATGAGATGGTGTTAAACCAGGCAGCGTGTTAGATGTAAAAGAAAGGACAAAGAAGCGCTATTATTGGAGGTTATAGAACGAGGAGTATGAGTGGGAAAGTGGTGGACTACTTCAAATGGAACTAACGGAAGGGTCAGCTACTGAGACTAGCCTCAGTTTGGGGTCATGTGCTAGTTACTCCGTTAATCAAGTATTCGAGGAAGGTGTTATCCCTAATTACTGGTATAGTAGCATAGTTAATTGGTGAAAGAGATGGATAGAGGCAATTACAGAGGCCTGAAACTAATGCACCGACTCTTAAAAGTTGCTGAAAGTGCATAGTTAGTTCAGGATAGGGTTAGCTTGGATAAGATGCCATTTAGGTTTGTGTCAGGTCAGGGAACCACATATTCCATATTTCAAGTGATACAATCTGCAACGAGAAGGTCTTTGCTAAGAACAGACCACTCTATTTTACAGTTATCTTAAGGATTCTGACATGCCCCCTCTCTCTATAGTCTAGTGGAAGCTAATGAAACTAGGTGTAGTTGAATTGCTTGGCAGTGCCATGTATGGCATGTATGAAGGTGTTGTTAGCCAGGTTAGGGTTGGCAGTGATGAATTTAGTGTACAGATAGGTGTCCACTATGGCTCTGTCTTCAGACACCTTTTATTTGTTATTGTTCTTGAGGCAATAACACAAGAGACCAGGACTTGAGAGCTTTTATATGCTGATGATTTAGTTCCAACAGAATCTATCAAAGAGTTGCAGAAAAACTTCCAAACCTAAAAGCATGGTCCAGACTTCAAAGATCTAAAGGTCAACACGATAAAAACCAAAGTTCTAGTTTGTAACAACAGATAGCACAAAATCCTTGTGCCATCTGAGAAGTGGCTTAGTGCAAAACAGATGCACTAAAGATACAGTGGGACCTCTGGTACACAGAAGCAGGACTTCAAATGGGATAGATGTACAGGAATAGCTAGTAATAGGAGCACATGTGAAATGAAGTCTGAATTACTCATGTCAATCACTAAACATAGCTGATAATTCTTGTTACCAGTGATGTAATTATTGCAGGAGGTGGCTGTAGTGAAAGCATAGTTGCTAGAGTATGCTGTTGGCAACAAAGTGTTTCTTTATTCATATAAAAGCAGACTGCATGAAACATGTATAAGAAGTGTGGTGCTGCATGGTAGTGTGACATAGCACTGAATGTGCAAAGACGAGAGATAAATGAGGTGAGCATGATGCGTAATGTTAGCCTGCATGAAAGAGCAGCTGGATATTAACCCTTTCATTACCATATTTCTAATGAAATACACTACCTATTGATGTTCAATTAATTTTGAAAATAATCAGGAATTTGGAGGGATTTAGTAAAATATATAACTTTCTTGCCATTAAGTTAGTGTTTGGAACATAACTTAACAAAAAGTTCTTACATCAAATTATAATAGATCTAAATTTAAATATGAACAATTTAAAACAAATGTTTTTTTATTAGAGAACCAGGGGCAGTTTCAGGCAGGTTGGTATCAAAAGGGTTAAAGGCATCAATCAACTGATGTATGCTGGAGAGGCAACTTCATTGATATGGATATGTGATATGAAAGGACAATGAACGCTGGGTGAAAAGTGTGCCATATGCTGTTGGTGATGGTATCCATGAAAGTGGAAGGATGAGGAAGACTTAAGAGGAAGTGATGACGTTAGATCTCAGGATATTGGGCCCCACAGAAGAGATGAAGAAAGACTGAGAAGATTGGTGATATACTGTGCAGCAGCAGCAGACCTTTCCAACCCATACCAGCATGAAAAACAGACATTATATGTTGATGATGATGATGATAACAGGTAAAATTTTATCTTCAGGCTCATGAGTTGCTTTCAACAATGGGTAGGATGCAAGCCAGAATAATGGTCATGTTGTAGAACTAAATGCTACAGCAGCTTCAATTAATTGTTCTTATTTTGCAATCTGCTGATCAAGATGTAAATACCACTAGCACATTATTAGTCTGATCTTGGGTATACTAAAATGATATGATCCACCTTTTGAGACAGAGCCAAAAAACCAAGGATAGACAATTTTAAATGAGTTTGCTTATTTCTGAGATAGATTATCCTTAGAGTTGTAGTAATGAATTGAACAATTTTTTTTTTTTGGTGCTTTATTTACAGTATGTTATGATCGGTGATGGATTTGGGCATAGGCTAAACAAGCTACAGCTTATGGCCTCACAACCTGCAGGGGCCTCGAAAAATAATTAAAACACATTTATGTTTTCAATTTTTGTGAGACCTTCTGGTGTCATTTTTTTAACAAGGGGCCTCCAAACTTTATATAGCTTAGGGCCTCATCAAGTTTAAATCCAACACTGGTTATGATTAATAAATTGATTAAAAAAAACGAGCAGTTATGCTCTTCTATGGGAGTATTTAACCAAAACAGTTGGTTTAAGCCAAGGATGACTGATTTCTATCTGTAAATTTGAAAATTTGCTAAAAAACATGCAACAAACCCTGAGGTCTGTAATTTGATATTCCATGCCACTAAGCAGTCATACATTATCAAATTTGAAACAAAACAAAACAAACGTTGACAAAAAAATACAGGAAAAATTTACTCCTCAAACTTTACTCCTCCTAAAAGATGAAATTAAAATAATCTGATCAGTCTTTATTTTATTATATTATATCTGTTGCATTATGCTTGTTGCTCACCTCCAATAGTGGCTACTCTTGTCACACAGGTTTATTTAACATTAATTTATAATTGAAATTTATATTTTATATCTGTAATAATCATGATTTTTTTTTATTTGCTTTGTTTCACTGAATTTCATTTTCACTTAGGCGCAACATCTATTGGATTATTGAAAACCTGTCTTTCAATATATGAAAGACCAACTGTATGTTACAACCCAGAGCCCCCTCGAGCTGAATGGTTCATTACTTTCATTTGCATAGTACTTGGAATTGGTGCTATAACATCTACTATTTTACTCCTTTGGTTTTCTTTCTGGCACTATAGAGCAATAAAATTTGCTCGTTGGCTTGGTTTCATTGCAAGTAAGTATTAAACAATATTAGTTTTATCATTCTTTCTTTACTAGTTGATCTTTGAACATTCTAAATGCTTTTTATATCCATGTTTCTATGCTAACATTAGTAGAATTGTTTTATACATTCAGATCTTTTTATGAAAGAATTGATAGAGTTTCTTTTTTGCACTTCCACTATATATAAATACAAACATTGTCATGAGCCAACAAAAAAGCCTGTATGTGGTTGCTCAGCTTGCTAGAAATAGCAGCCAAATCTTCATATCACAGCTTACTGTTCTTTTTAAAAAAAGAGTCACATTGAATAATGTAGTCCTAGATGTATAAAAATACTGGATGATTACAGCTGCAACATCTTTGATCATAGGTCTACTCTAACAGTGCTAACCTGGGGATAAATACTAACAAAAAGCATTGTCCACTCATAGTTTCTTTTTCATAGACTGCTAATCAGCCCTTTTCACCCTTTTCCAAGACTGTGAGCACTATTTTTTTATTAGCGCTACCAAAGACTGGCTCTTTAGATTTGCTTGTGCCGAATAAATTCTGTTCATTTTCCACAAACCTCTCTAATTGTGGTTGGGGCTCATAGAATAAAATCAGTTTCCTTTCTGCCAGAATAAGGAAGAACACATTGAGAATGAGAGGAGTCAGCTGTCTCAACTAAACATAACATAGTTTGTGTGTGTTTACAGCGATTATCTAAACCTATGCAATGTGTGCACATCTGTAAGAACAACAAAGTGAAAGAAAATTGTGAAAACCAAGTGAGATCTGAACCTGTCACTTTGGTTAAAATGCTAGCTTCTTAATAAGGTATAACATTATACATACAAATATTTAGATATATATCATCATCATCATCATCGTTTTACGTCCGTTTTCCATGCTGGCATGGGTTGGACGGGTGATTTCGGCC
>JAOPJM010001291.1:10774438-10786389 GCA_027124095.1 Muusoctopus leioderma
ATTCTCATCTTTTTTCAAATATATTCCACTGTACCAAGAATCTCTACATTTCTACTATATATATATATATATATATACACACACACACATACATACACTAATACACTCACAAACACTTTTGAAGATATATACATACATATTCATGCACACATTTATGCTAATCTAATTTTCAACACATATGCAGTAATGTACACTAGATTTCGACGCAAACAAAACAACTATGTTTTGTACTATTATTCTCAGAGTGGGCATTCCAGTAGAAATGTATGTCCACGGTGTGAGAAAACAGTCGATGACAAATTAAATTCGGCTTCCCTTTAGAGACATCTATCTAAGCAATCAGACATCTACTCCAAGAGCTGAATTACTAAATCTATCAAGTGTTACCGATTCTTGATAACATATATACTTTTTTTTATCTTTTCATAATTTGTTATGCTTTTGTCGTTCATATTCTCTCCTGAGATAGGAATCTAATTTACTGAGAGAGTTACACTTTTTTTATCTCCATTGCATTATCATCACAACACCTTCTTTTCCCCTGGCTACCTTTTGCTTCATTGTGAGAATAACAAAAATGAGATAAAAAAATAGAAATATCTCTTGCTGTCTCTAACAACTCATTTCTTCAGTGTATCTTCGAAATGGGTGACTGAGTGCTTAAAGTAACACACCACTGACCCAAAATTAGGTTTTTTATCCACGTCTCTAGTATGTTTCATCCACGCATACCCAGCCCAAGTAATCAATGTCTGTTAATCTGTCTGTCTGTCTGTATATCTCACTACGCTGAATTTAGAAATAGGGCAGCACATCAAATTCGTTGTTGAGTGGTCAGCACTTCGAGAAAGGCAACAGGAAGCAGCTCCACTATTTCTTTTCCCAGAAACTCTATAGGACTATTGTTCAGAACTATATAAGAACTATATTTGGCCAAGTTAATGGAGTGTTGAGAAGCTAACTGAAAACCTGATTGTTCTGGACACAGTAACGTAAAATACATTTAACTCTTCAATTGTTCAGTCCGTGAATCTGTTAAAGCATTAAATTACTAACAAGTCTATTGCTAGCTTACAGTGCAGAGTTAAATCCTTTCATGAATTCTGAGTAAGCTTCTTTAGGTTGATTTACCTACATACACAACATGATAACTCTGTATTCATTAAATACCTTTACAACCATATCAGTTAAAAGTATCTATCGATATACAGCAACATGAGAATTAGCGGTAGAAAGAGCATGAATCTGTGATAACGCCTGATTAAATAATTCTTGTAAGAACTTTGAGTAGTTGAACACGCCCAAAGGGAAAACAGTTTTAAAGAGCCTTGAAATAAATTTCTGAGATGTTAATTTGCTGAATGATACCGAGTAAAAAATCACAAGTTTATATGCTTTATCTGGTATATATTTGTTTTATACCATCTAATTTTATAAATAGGTATCGCAAACACTTTATATTTAAATGGTTGAAATCCATGCAAATATCCCAAACTAAAGAACTAAACAACTATTGTGACTAAAGAAAATATGTAACACTATTGATTTATTACTGTAGTACAAGGCCGCTCAAAATATCTTGGTGAAAGAAGATATGTTGATGTGACATTCATCATGCCTTTCCCAATACTTGTAATAGTGTAAGTGAAATGAATTCATCTTAACCAGGAATAAAATTCTGATAAGGGACTTGGTTCACAGAAAGTTTAACTATTCTTTATACTGATAGTAACAACATAACGAAATGTTTAAAAAGCAACCCATTTTTTTCATATGGGTGTTTTCAAATCTTTCTACACACTTACTGTAATCGTAAAATTAGGCTGAGATATTCGGGAAGATGGAAGGAAAAAAAATTGGGAAACCAAACAGGAGATGGACAGATGGAAATAAAAAGCTTTACGAACAAAAACTTAGACTGAAAAACGATGCTAACAACATAGACGGATGGAGAAGAACCATTCGTACAGAGACTATCGGTCAATCCTGACCTTCCAATATAAATCATGCAAAATATTATAACTACAATTCTAAAAAAATTCTGGTTTGCGTAGTTCAGATGTAATTTACTGTTTGGGTATGGTATAATTATGTATAAGGTTCGTATACTTTAAATTGTTGTTGATGTTGCTGGGGTTTTTGTTATTTTTCGTAGTGTTTTGTTTTCTTTTTGTTATTGTTGCAATCAGCCTTATGGGTGATATACAGTAGAGATAATGAGAAGAGAAAAGGCAAATGCACATTTTAGCTTGGAAAGTGGTGGCACATAAGTAATGTCTGGTGGTCTTTTGTTTGGATATGACCGATATCTAAACAGGGCAGAGTTTAGATATTGAGTTTATATATCTAAACAAATAGCACCATCGGAAATATGTGAAAAATATTCTGTAGGTCACACTTATGCAATGTGAAAGGTTGGCAACTCTTTGGAACCGCAGTAATTACTGATTCAAAAGAGAAAGCCTCACCTTTCCGTCCATCATAGAATGGGAAGTTTATCATTTATTGAGACGGTGAAGGTTTTTGGTAACTTACTTTACATGAGTAAAGAGGATGTAGCGTTATAAGTGAGATTCCTTGATATGTGTATTGAGTGTCTTGGCGTTGTTGGACGAGTAAGATTGCTATGAATCTGTTGCAAGATTCGTCCAAGGTTTTCGTTCATGGAAGAGATGCATGTCTGACAGAAGCTATCAAGAGTAATTGTGGGTGATTCTTATGTTCCAAACGTCATCAATACATGAAGGGTGGAGTCATACAGACAGCAGCATGTGTGATTAGATGAAACGCAGAGAAGGTTACTAATGCAAATAAGAAAAGGTTTAGGAGGAGGCATGTCCAAACGCTGAAGAACTACAGAGTTAATAGAATATGGAGTGGAGAGAACTCCAACAATACATGCTCTGGTGGCTCCGAAGCACACTCTTCGTGGGTGATAGCAGGAACAATGTCCCACTCCACTGCATGAGACAGATAGTTTAAAAACCACAACATTTTGAGGTATGTTTGTTGGTTGAGTATCTATGAAGTGGAATTGGAAACAAAGTAGGTAGCACAATTCATGGCGTTATTCGCTGAGATACGATTTACAGGATCACCTTGATT
This sequence comes from Muusoctopus leioderma, assembly GCA_027124095.1. Classification (NCBI taxonomy): domain Eukaryota; kingdom Metazoa; phylum Mollusca; class Cephalopoda; order Octopoda; family Octopodidae; genus Muusoctopus; species Muusoctopus leioderma. Next base: position 10,777,544 of record JAOPJM010001291.1, read on the forward strand.
GAAGAAGATTAGGTTAGAATATTCCACAAAGCTAGTGGGATCATTTTGGAAAACACCAGATTGCCCGATTCAGAGCTTTCAGGTCATGTGAATCATAAAGTCCTATTTTACACTTCTGAATTTCCTGTTGCACGAGTTAACGTAGTATGTGAATACTTCCCAGGTTGTAAAGATTGTGGTTTCTACCAGGCCTATGCCGTGTTCATTGTCTGTACAACAACAAAACATGTGACACTGTGAACTATTCTGGGATTTGGAGTTGAGAACTTACGTTTTGTAAGGGATACAGAGAAGGATTTCAGAAACCTACACTTGTCTTTTATTATTAAACAGACGTGGTTAATTAACATAATTAATGTCCTTTTCAAATTCTTGTTAATTCTTATATGGAGGGGAACATGTATATAATTCAATAGGAGTGCAATTTTGGAGAGGAAAGATTGGAAAGATTGTGAAAAGTATTCCATCTAAGCCCTGACAAATGTGATACATTGGGATGGTTTATAGGTTGAGTAAAGGTTGTGTATCATGCAGGTTTGTGATTTATGAAAAAGTGTATCTAAAGAAGTGTAGGTGTAAAATTACCAGTGTAGTAACTCTATAAGAGACACAGGTTAAAATACACATTTTATGTGGTCCAAAGATTGAACAGTTTTGGTGAGTGAAGGTTTTGATTTACATAATTTAGTTTTAGGATGCAGAGCAATAGCCATAGGACTTCATAGGCCTTCCAAGACCGGGAGATAGGGGGAACACTAAATGCACTTAACGTGCTTAATGTTGATTTTTTTAAAAATCAATAGGTAATCTATATATGAGGATTAAATTCCGGACAGAAGCAATTATGGGAAAGAATAAGTTGAGAAAATACTCAGTGCAGTAAGTAGTAGGTGAGAGCAGATGGGTAACTCTGTTTTTAAAGGTGTATTTTTGATTTGCATATAATGAATAGCTGATCGTAACTGAAGTTTATTTTTGATTGTTTAAATATTAAGAATCTGTAGTTGCCATGGAGGATTATTGTAGATTATAAGGTCTAGTAAATGTAGGAAATATGGTAAATTGAGTAGAAAATGGGTGAATTGCTCATGAATATAAAGGAAGCTGTGTTATGAGTTTGTTTTCTTAAGATGAATGTTGTTAGTAGATTGGCCTTATAAAATAAATATATTCATGAGTGGCTACCGCAAAACGTGTTTGATGGCCCTATGTCATTGGGGATCTGCATACTTGCTTGGAGTACTGAGGAATCTATGTGGAAATGGAAGGAGAGGATATGTGGTTAAAAATAATAGTGAGTAGATATTGATTCCTATATTAATATTAAGCAAGAAAATGATAGAAATGCCGGAAATTCTTATATTAACATTTAAAACAAATCTGACAAGGGATATGTAATGTCAATGTTGCAGTGAAACAACTACCAACATGATAAATTCCTTCACTATTGTAATCTTACGAAACAGAAGAAATATCTTTCGCTTGAAGCAACTCAGTTAGTTCTAGGAGTATCACACAAAAGGAATCTCACCGTATGAAAATGTGGTACATGTTAAATACATTAAGTAAAAGGGTAGCAGAACAAGAAACAGAAATATATCTAAAGGAGGAGTAATAATTTATGTCAGTTCTAAGTGTAGCACTGCAAAATAGACAACGGAGAATAGAGAATATCCAAAATGAATGTTTTTGTATCCTCGAATTACTGTTCCAGACGTCTTACATATGCCAACACACCACACACATTGCAACATTTCTGATGTGACAAGATATACAGATTATTTAAAATATGTTTTACATTAAAAATAGAGTACATATGCAAATACAAACCCTTTACAAGGTGCACCGATGTACATTATATGGTTATATATAAAATTCACTCAGACATAGTCTAATGTTTGTACAAGAAATTTAAGAGCTTTCGGTAGATGTTAAATGTAGCTTAACTTAAATTAGCCTAGAAAATGTCCAAAGTTACTTTGTTATGGTTGACAAAGATGATAAATAGATTTGTGCATTTGTCAAACATTATCGATTTTCTATAAAATTGTCTTTCCATATTTAATCCTATAAACCAGACCTATATCAATCACCTTTCGCAAGATAAACATAATACAACTCAACGTATCGTTTCCCTAGCCAGCACCACCTACTTACGACTGCTGCCGCTAAATAATGATTTAATAACCAGTGTTAAAATCATTGGTAACTTACCTCAATGAACGGCTTTGGCTGCCGTAACACAATGTATTCGTAACCACAAATTTCACACCTGTTCATATAAGAAGATCCTAGCCATCGTTCCAAACATGTTACATGAAGCTTCCCCATTGATCCGGTACAGTAACAAGGCGAAATTAGTTTGGCTGTGCTCTCTCCTTCATGGCAAATACGACATATAGATGCATCACTGCTACTACTGCAACAAGAAACAATAAAAACACAAAATAGTACTATAAGGAATAGGTAACGTCAAAATATAATAATGGTCTCAAATATAGGCACAAGTTCACTTAGACCGACACCAGTACTTTGCTGGTACATACTTTATCAAACACGGAATAATGATGGACAAAGTGGACCCTGGTGAGATTTTAACTTGGAACGTAAAAGAACGTAACTAAATACTGCAAGGCATTTTTTCCGCTGCTTTACCGATTCCACCACCCCATCTATTTCAGCAAAAGATAATAACACCAGCACAAAGATAAAGAAATTGTTTGTTCGTTGTGAGAGATGATTACGATCCAGCCAAAAAAGGGTTTTCACAATCTCAATTTTTCACCAACACTCTACTCTGTTTAACGCTAACGCTAACTCTAAAACCTGGCCCTAAATCCTAAACCATAGCCCTAACCCTAAACCGCTAAACCCTAACTCTAAACCCTAATCCTGAACCCTAACCATAAACCTAATTTCTCTGACAGAATAATAATCTCCTGTGTTTAAGACAGGTAATTCAGAAAAAGTTTAAGCCAAAAAGTTAATTTTACAGAAGTTATGGCTGGCAAAATATCCAAAAATTGAACTTGAAAAGCTTCTTTTTTTTTAGAATCATAAAGAGATTTCCTGAAAAAAACAAAAATAATAAAAAAGTTACTGAGTTTATGGTTATTGTACAACTCCGCCATAATATATTGTTAAATATATATATAATTTATATGAAATATATCTCATTTAGTATGAAATACTACACCAAATATATAGTATAGGCGCAGGCGTGGCTGTATGATTAAGATAGCTTTGTCGTGTGAGTGAAACTTTGTAGAGGGAAACTGTGTGGAAACCCATCGAATATATATATATATATATATATATGTATGTATGTATGTATGTATGTATGTATGTATGTATGTATGTATATATATATGTATGTATGTATGTGTGTATTTATACATGCATGCGTGTATGTATTGTGTATGAGTGTATGTATTGTGTATGCGTGTATGTATTGTGTATGCGTGTATGTATTTATACATGTATTTGTGCATGTGTGTGCGTGACCGTGTGTGTGTGTGTGACCGTATGTGTGTGTGTGTGTGTGACCGTATGTGTGTGTGTGTGACCGTATGTGTGTGTGTGTGTGTGACCGTATGTGTGTGTGTGTGTGTGACCGTATGTGTGTGTGTGTGACCGTATGTGTGTGTGCGTGACCGTATGTGTGTGTGTGCGTAACCGTGTGTGTGTGTGTGCGTGACCGTGTGCGTGACCGTATGTGTGTGTGCGTGACCGTATGTGTGTGTGTGCGTGACCGTATGTGTGTGTGTGCGTGACCGTATGTGTGTGTGTGTGTGTGTGAGACCGTGTGTGTGTGTGAGACCGTATGTGTGTGTGTGTGTGACCGTATGTGTGGGTGTGTGTGTCCTTGATACAATACTAACATAGAGGACATCAGAAAATCGTTAAACAAAGACCGACATTGTTAGGTCTGTCTTATAGGACAACTTGTTGTTGTTGTTGTTAACAATGTTGCAGCAGCAGTACTTGTATTAGTGGTAGTAGTAGTAGTAGTTGTTGTTGTAGTTATAGCCCTAGGTCAGCTCTGATCGAGCACATCTATGTTCAAATGCGTTCGTAAACCTGACAAAACGTGGTCTTGGTTTTTTTTGCTTTTTTTAAATCCGACTTAGTCTCTGGGACTGCACTATCCAACGAACCATTTCTATTTTAAAAGATGTGTGTGGTTTGAGGGAGATTTAGCTGCTATTTCTTCAAAATGGGAGTTCGATCAGTCCAATTGCCGTGAGGAGTGAAAAGTCTAACGTTTCAGTCTTTTGCTCTTCATCTGTGAATGAGGCAGAGAGAGAAGTTGATGTTGTCGCTGTCGTTGTAGGCAAACATATGGGAGTTCGCATGTTTTAACTTCTAAATCAAACCTCATTAACGTCTGGGACAACATACAGTCGAAACATATTCTTGACTATCTTTTCGATCGATCTGATCGATCTGATCGATCTGATCGATATTCAAGGTATTGTTTACTTTCCGAGGGTACAACATTTTCTGGGGATTGGTTTGACGCTTTGCCAGTGGCAAACATCGGTGGTTTGCTTGGCCCCCGGACGTGCTCCTCATCTCAATCGCTCTTAGAATCAACGTCGACGAATGTGGGAGAGCGAAGTGTCGTTGTGGCAAGTTCCTTGATTCTGGACGACTTCATAGACTGTCATCATGTCGGCTGAATACTGGTCGCTTTGCTCGACATACTAAGATAAATTTTTAATTTTAGAGCGAGTCCTAGCAAAAATAAATATCTCCCTCAGTTTTGGAGCCTATATGATTGTCCAGGGATGATAAGAGGTTCGATGGGATTGTCCTTTGTCCCTGGACTAGATCTAGATGTCTTGTGCGGGTCTCTACAGTAAGCGATTCTTTCGCTCTCCCACACATATTCAAAATGGTGCTGTGGTGGAGATGAAGGTCCCCCGCCGCGTCCTTGGCTGTACAGAGCAAGTCACAGAAGTACCGCCAGTTGCAGGTGAATTACATTTTTCATCCCGTGGTGTTTGAGACGTTTGAAAGGAACTGGGCCGCTGATCACGAAAGTTCTTGACTTCTTTGGCGCCTCGTCTGATCGAAGTATCACGTGAGGCTCGTGAGGCTCTATGGCTGTTCCAGTGTCTCAGCATCGCGATCGTTCGCGGGGTAATGCCGCGTGTGCCATGGGTTGCTTCCGTTGATAAATTTATACAAAAAGAAAAAAGGAAGAAATGTTGATCCTTGTATTTAGCTTTTAATACAGAAGGCATTTTCGTTCTTTAAATCTCAAGGCAGAATTTTCTAGCATTAACCCCCAAAAAATCTGAGGATCTTACCCAGGGCCTTTGAGAGAAATTTTATCTGGGGGTACAAAGTTTCTTTCGGGTCCCCCCCCCCCTTCCTGTTTTCAATATATGCAAACATTTTCTGAGATCCTAGAAAATTCCCGGGTCCGGGTATGATGTACCCAATGCACCTCGCGCTCTCTTCGGCCCTGATCATAGATATATCTCTGATCAAAAGTCGGAGTTCAATTTTGACCAACGGTTGGACATTTTATATCTACTATCTGGGAGAGGATGGTGGGGGGGGGGTAGTACTGGACCGGTGGGGGTTGTTGCTGAGATTTCCATCAGTTGTTGTTGTTTAGCCACATGTCAGCCCTCATCGAGCAGACCTACGATCAAAGACGCTCCAGTCATGACAATCTAGTCCTTATGTTTATCTAAGACTAAATTGACCAAAGCATCCTTCGTTTTTCTTTTAAGACGGTGGAGAGGTGGTGGTATTTGTGGTGGTGGTATTGGTGGTATTAGTGGTGGTGGTGGTATTGGTGTTATTGGTGGTGGTATTGGTGTTATTGGTGTTGGTGGTGGTATTGGTGTTATTGGTGGTGGTGGTGGTGGTATTGGTGGTGGTGGTGTTGTTGGTGTTATTGGTGGTGTTATTGGTGGTGTTGGTGTTATTGGTGGTGTTGGTGTTGTTGGTGGTGGTGGTTCTGGTGTTGTTGGTGTTGGTGGTGGTTCTGGTGGTGTTGGTGGTGGTGGTTCTGGTGGTGGTGGTGGTTCTGGTGTTGTTGGTGTTGTTGCTTGTGCTGGTGATGTTGTAGATTCCAACAGTTACGCAACAACAACAATAACATCAACAGGATTGTTAATATCACCCTCTCCCCCCGTCACACACACCACCACCACACATACACACACCACCACACATACACACACCACCACACATACATACACACACACCACCACCACCTTGGGTCTTGGAAATTTACAAGAACATTCCTCTTTTGTTCTTCTGTCTTGGTGTCGTCAGTTTTCTACCAACCCACCCCCTTCTCCCCTTCCTCGTCTGCTTCCTCCACTTCCTCCACTTCCTCCTGGTCCACACATTCACTTCCTCCTAACCCTTCCCTTCCACCACCTTTCTCTTTTATTTTGTAAGAAATTGTGTCTTTTCTTTCAACCATTTTTTGTTTCTTCTTCTTCTTCTTCTTCTTGCAATGAGCTGTCAAACAAGAATTACGAAACACATAAAAAAACCATTTACGTAATGACATAAAACTATAATAAAAAAAGAAACAACACCTTTCTTTAGTTCGAACCATTGTAGTCTCTGGCCAACCTTTCAGTCCACAGCAACAAAATTCCATTCTTTTATTAACGTACAAGATTGTTTTCGTTTTTTTTTGTTTTTTTCCTTTTACTTATATTTAATTTATTTATATATTTACTAACAGAAACATTTTTCCAATGCGTCCTTTCTTAATATACGAGGCGATGTGATTTGGGTGAGAAATCTGGTTGCTGTTTCTCAAATGTTGAGCGCCAGTGCAAAGGCTTTCCCTCGTTAGCTCGAAGTAAACTTTGTTGTTGTGTAATCCATAGATCATGTAAACATGTTCTGGTTTAACTAATAGGCAGGAGAAGAAGATATAAGATTTTAGAATTACGAAACGCATAAAACCATTTACGAAATGACATAAAACTATAAAAAAAAAGAAACACCTTTCTTCAGTTCGAACCATTGTAGTATCTCGCCAACCTTTCAGTCCACAGCAACAAAATTCCATTCTTTTATTAACGTACAAGATTGTTTTTTGTTTTTGTTTTTTTCCCTTTACTTATATTTTATTTATTTATTTATATATTTACTAACAGAAACATTTTTCCAATGCGTCCTTTCATAATATACGAGGTGATGTGATTTGGGGGAGAAATCTGGTTGCTGTTTCTCAAATGTTGAGCGCCAGTGCAAAGGCTTTCCCTCATTAGCTGGAAGTAAACTTTGTTGTTATGTAATCCATAGATCATGTAAACATGTTCTGGTTTAACTAATAGTCAGGAGAAGAAGGTATAAGATTTTAAGTTACTTCAGTGACTTGCTTACATGTCCAATGTTTTCTTAATTTAAGATGGTAGGGTGTGATTTGTGAGAGATTTGGTTGCTATTTTTAGCATGTTGAGTGACCTTGTTTTGTCTGTGAAGCAACCTTCTCGACCAATAAGCGTTTCTTTCTCTCCCCCCCCCCTCTCTGGGTGGTTAAAGTAAAAGGCAAGTATATTATTTCAGCGGAGTAGCTGCCTTAAAGTCAGTGTTAGTTACTACTTACTAAGAGGGTGTGATGGAAGGGGAGGTTTTATCGGTTACATATATACATATCCAGGGCCTCCGACAGAATTTCGCAGGGCGAAACAAGACTGCTTTTGAGCCCTGCGGATGTTGGGAAACGAAAGTAGTCTTGGAGGAGTTATCCTCTCAAAATTTATCCTCTCAAAATTTAAGGGGGCTCTGAGGTATTTTTTTAGGGAGGAACCCATCAGATATTCACGGGCCCCTCCTTGGCTCTCTGGGTCCTGGACCTCTTATAGGCTCTGCATATATCGACGCATAAGGATCATTATGCATAGTATTGGGCGCAGGTACAGCCATGTGATTCAGAAGTTTGCTTCGTAATCATATGCAGCACTGGTTTGACTATCCTCTAACCAGTAATACACTGAGGGATGAATAAATTCACTATTTCTCATCTTGTTTACAAAATATTGGCCTTGCCTCTAATCAGAAGAGATGGGAACAGGTGCTTTAATTCATAGAATTTGGTAAACGTAAATTGTGTAGAGGTCTGTTAGAGGGACTTCTCCCGTCCTTAATCTGTCGTTCGGTTTTACACCACATACCTGGCTCTTGGGGGTCCTTTAGCGGAGTTCCCTCTGTTGCAAATATGTTCGCAGCTTGGCCGAATGGTTTAGAAGTTCGCTACGCAATCACGAGGTCTCGGGTTCGATCCCATTGCGCGGCATCTTGGGTAAGTGTATTTTACTATAGCCTCGGGTCGACCCAAGCCTTGTGAGTGAATCTGGGGTAGACGGAAACTGTGTGGAAGCCCGTCGGATGAATCGTACCTGTCCAGCCTCGACACACTCTGTGTCGCGCTGATTCTACCTGAGGATTACGTTAAGGGTATACGTGTCTGTGGAATACTCAGCCACTTACACGATAATTCAATAAGTAACAGATGCGTAGCAAGATAAAGATGAGGGGAGGCAGTCGTCCCCGGGCACATGTGTGAGGGGGGGGGGTAATATTTCCTCTGGCCCATCATACATGTTAATTTAGGGGGGGGGGGCACCCAAGGTGTCTCCCCCCCACCCCCCACCCCGGGCACTGACAAACCTCGCTACGTCACTGATGAGTAGGCAGTTCAGTTGATCGAACGACTAGATAACTCATCATCGTTGAAACCGACGGAGATCCATTTTATTGGTGCTCCGCCGTGTCCGTATAATTCACCCCCCCCCACCTATATAAACTACAGTAGTAGTTCACTACTGTAGTTATAGTGTGCTGCTTTCAAATTACGC
>JAOPJM010001291.1:10878085-10889126 GCA_027124095.1 Muusoctopus leioderma
TGTTCATATTTAAATTTAAACCTTCCATTATAATTTTATGTAAGAACTTAAGTTATGTTCCAAACACCAACTTAATAGCAAGAAAGTTAGTTATTTTACTAAATTCCTCCAAATACTTGATTTATTTTCAAAATTAATTGAAAATCATAGGCAGTGTATTTCATTAGAAACATAGTAACGAAATGGTTAAGAAATTGTATCACCACCAACACCACCAAATAAACATGAAATTGATGAGAAAATGAGAAAAATTGTACCAATTTTGTTTTTTTCCAAACGGCATTAGCAAAATACATGAAACTATTTCAACCAGGTAATTGAAACCGTGGCAGGGGAGTTCATTTACTCCATTCTTTTTCCTCATCACCATGCATCTAGAACAGTGTAGTTGATAATGTAATCCAAAAGAGGGACCCTCTATGCAGTTGTTGTTGTTTAGCCCTGTGATCAAAAGGCATTCCAGTCATGACCATCCTGTCTTTTGATTTTCAGATATCTAGGACCATATTATCCAGTGCCCCTTTTTTTATAGCAGATTTGGCTGCTATTTCTAACACATAGAGGCAACTTCTACATAATCCCTCAATGTAGTTGTTCAACCTGTTAGAAATAGCAGCCAAATTTTTTTCTTGATCACATCTTGCATTTGTAAAACAAGAAGGATAGATTGGATAATGTAGTCATGGATACACTATGTCTAGATAAAAAGATAGATGTCATGAATGTCATGACTGGAACACTTTTGATGATAGGTTTACTTGATCAGGGTTCACCTGGAGCTAAACAATAGCAATAACAACTACAGCAACATCAGTTCTGCCAACTTAGCATTTGGATTCCTCTTCAGAAAAGATGGTTCACACTTGGTGCCTCTTTTGCCACTACTGAAAGAAGCTGTGTTCTTCACAAGGCAATACGTGATCACTAGCCATGCTAGAAATAACAGCCAACTCTCCCTAAAAACACACACTACTGTCTTAAATAAGGAAAGGGCACATTAGATAATAGATAATGTAGTCAAGTTCATAAGTTTGGATAAGTCTGTTTCTGACTTTCATCTGAGAGAAAAAATTCTCTTGAACGAATGGTCAGTCCCGAAACGTAAGATTCCACTTCTCCCAGCAGCATACAAATTTATCCAAGATTATGAGCTTCAATGTATAAATGTTTGCTGATGAAGACCACCACCCATTTCATCAGACTATGTTTTTCATGTATTTATATAATGTAATCCAAAATATCCCTCAAAGACAGGAATGTCATGGCTGGAATGCATTTGATCATAGATCTGCTTGATTAGGGTTGACCTGGGGCTAAACAATAACTCTGTTCTTCAGAACATGCTGTGTCTAGCCCCTCACCTCTACTCCCCCCACACACACACAACTAAAAATTACATGTCCTTCTCATTCCACAAGCCAACAAGGGAGCCTCTATGCAGTCACTTGAAATAGCAACCAAATCTATCGTATTATGCCCTACGATCTTAAAAATGGAAGGACACATTGCATAATGAGGTTCTAGATACACTATGGCTGAAAAAAAAAGACATGGGATGGTCGCAGCTGGAATGTCTTTGATCATAGGTCTGCTCAATCAGGGCTAAACAACAACTTCTGATTCCTATTTCTTATAATATTTATCTTGAAATCTAATTCAGCCTATTTAAATCAAAGAACTCCAATATTTAGAAACTTTCTCATCCCCTATGTGTTCCTGCAGAAATACACCATTATTTTTGTTATATATATATATATAATTACAAATTTTATATTACCTGCACCAATCTTGTACACATCTGAACCTTAAGATCCCAAAAAGCACTCTCACCATTGCCATCACCTCCATAATTCTATCAATTATAAATAATGACTTCCCTCCTCTTTGGATACAACAATGATTTCAAGTATAGTCACAAGTCCAAAAATGCTTATTTCTTGCATGTGTGTCTTCATTCAGTTAAATGAACCCTAATATATTACTGGTTGGTATTTTATCAACTCCCAGAAGAATGAAAGGCAAGTCGACCTTGGTGAGTTTTGAACTCAGAATGTCAAGTAACATAACTGAACACCTTAAGATATTAAATCCGTCGCTCTACAATTTCCATCACTCTTTTAATAGAATATGGATTTCTATCATAAACACAGGGCCACATATTATGAGAGAAGGGAATTGTCGAGTATATCGACCCCAGTACTTGTCTGGTACTTTAGGTGCACTGCCACATATTCTGAGAGAAGGGCATAGTGGATTAAATTGTCCCTAGTACTTGACTGATGTGAAGGTGCGTAGCCTAGTGGTTAGGCGGCTGGGCTCACAATCATAAGGACATGGGTTCGATTCCCATACCAGGCAACACGTGTCCTTGTGCAAGGCACTATATTTTGCGTTACTCTAGTCCACTCAGCTGAAAATAAGTACCAGCAGCAGCTGGGGTTAACCCTGCAACGGACTGGTGTCCCGTTCAGGGGGGAGTCTTGCACTCTCAGTTGCTGAATGCCATGGAAACCAGGATAAGCTCCAGTTCTAATAGGCCCATAAAAAAGTGGCTCGAAAAAGACTAACTTGACTGATACTTTATTTTAAATACCTACCCTGGAAAGATAAAAGCACAGTTAACCCCAGCAGGAATTGATCTCAGAAGGTGAAGGGACTTAATTAAATCCTGAAAGGCATTAACCTTTTGAATAACATAATGATTGTTTGTAACAAATGTTGGAGGGATATAGTTGATTAGACTGACCCAGTACTTGACTGGTTCTTATTTTATCTACCCTGGAAGGATGATAAATAAATATGAGTCCGGCAGGACTTGAACTCAGAACATAAAGAGATATGACTAAATACGAAATAATTATAAAAGTAAAATATAAGCCAAACTCTAAAACTTACAGAAAATAAGTAGCCCTCACTTCACCATTTGACTTTTAGACAATATTGTACACATCCAGTTGTAAAAAACGCTTATGCCATCAATTCGTGAAATTGTATGAATTTGAAGACCTATCTAACCCATACTAGCATAGAAAAGATGATATAATGTTTTGGTTTCTTACATAGGAACAAGGCAATTGTTAGTTGGGAATTATTTAATCATAGACTTGACTCTAGTGTATATATTGTGGATTACAGAGGTTATGAAAGACAAAGTTGATCTCAGCAGGATTTGAACTAAGAACACAGAAGGAGAGAACTAAATACTAAAATACCTTTAAGCTCCTCGGAATAATGATTATGCCAACTTACTAGCAATAAATAACTTCACAAATATTGCCATTTTCCTAGTCAATAATTTAAAGTTTTAATCGAAGAAAAGATGAGATAAAAACAATGTAATCTTTTCAGTGTTCTACGAATGATCTGAATATTTCACCCAAATTTTATCTGAAAGGTCACTAGATTCATTCCAGACTGTATGTACGTACTCAAATCATCTCTATTCATGTTTCAAGTAGTGATGCGGAACTTGCTTAAACAGAATAGAAAACCAGACATATAGAAGAGAAGGGAAAAAAACAACTAATAGTTAAAACTGACAACCAATCCAGAAATAGAACAGAGGTTGACAGAAAACAAAAGAAATAGAAAGAAACAAAATTTGAGAAGTCAACATAAATAAATAAATACGATATATTTTTTACTGATAAAATGTTATCGTTTAAAAAGACGTCTGCTCAATTGTTTACCATTTGAGTTACCTCCCTTAGCCTGTGGCGTGGTAAAGATTCTTTAGTGATTTCCAATGACGACAGACGAAGACATTGTTGCATACAAAATAAAAAGAATGATAAAAAGAAAACACCGCTGCAAATGACAAATATATATTTTAAAAGATATGTTATTGTGGAAACCTTTTCCATTCTCAATGATTTTCAAAACAAAAAGAAAAAAAATGTCTTCACTTATTTAATTTTGAGTTCTGGTCACTGTGCAAGCTTTCGTTCTCACTTGCTTCCATACACACACTGCCCCTTTGTGCTATTAGTCTCCTATTGAGCACAGGTATGCATTTATCAATAATATTGGGTGCAATTCATGCTTTTCCAGTCGATTAGACAAGTTATCTAACAGGATTATACGGTTGATGGCATCAAAAGCTTTTCAACATTATCATGCATCATCGAACAAGTGATGTTTTTTTATTTGTTTTGCTTTTTGTCATAGGAAAACAAGCTTATTGCTGAAAATATACACTATAGTATCATGCCCACTCAATTTTTTTTAATAGTGGGTAGTTTCTTAACTTGGTAGGATTTCATTATTAGTCTTTTCACTTATTCTCTCCATGAAACAAACACCAAGAGGCAACGCAGGAACCTGTACGTGGTCGTTCGACTTGCTAGAGATATTCCTCATATCACAGCTTACTGTCTTAAATAAGGAAGGGAGACAATAGATAATGTAGTCCTACATATCACTAAAAAAATGGATTGGTCATGGCTAGAATGCCTTTAATTATAGGTCTGCTGAAGCAGAATAGACCTGGGGCTAAACAACAGTGGTTTGATATTTTTTAAGCGTCGGACAAAATGCTTTGCAGTATTTGTTTCAGCTCTTTACATTCTGAGTCCATATCCCACGCCAAGGTCAACTTTGCCTTTCATCCTTCTGGGGGTCATGTACTGTGGGTCAATTTAATCAACTACACCCCCCCCCCCAATTTTCCGACCCTTGTGCCTATGTTAGAAACGATTATTTAAGGGTGGTGGATTGGCAAGATTGTTTGAGCATCGGATAAAATGCCTTTCGGTATTTAGTTACAGCCTTTTACGTTCTGAGTTCAAATCCCGCCAAGGTCTCCGGAGTCGATAAACAAAGTACCAGTGAAGGGTTCGATTTAATTGACTAACCCTTTCCCCCCAAAACGTTTGGCCTTGTGCCAATGTTGGAAATAATTATTATTAGGGCAGTTTAGTGGAAGAAATCATAGAGAAATTAGGTTAAATTCCTTACTGTATTTAGTCTCGTTCATCTACGTTCTAAGTTCAAATACCACCTAAGGCCATTGTAGTTGTAATAGAAGAGTCAAAGAAATAGCACGTCTGTGAGAAAGTGTTGGTAGATGAGTGTTTACGAAACATCCAACCAAAAGGCTTTCTTTCACAAACATCATAGCGCATTTGTGTATGAAGCAGCAGCAATAGCACCATCTCAGATATGTAAAGTTTTCCAATATGGGTCTTCAGTGTTACGTGTTTGGTCAATTTAAGGAAAGCAACTACCTTTTAGCTTGAAGCCTTACTCTGGCCATAGTAACATAATACATTCAAAGAAATAAAGGTATTTTCGTTTGGAAAGTAACATAATACATTCAAAGAAATAAAGGTATTTTCGTTTGGAAAATATGCTATGATATTACAGTTTTTATAGAAGAAAGGTGATATAAGTACAGACCAAAAGCTGTGCTGGAAAACAAGAATATTGTTTTACTCTGTGATATGAAGTCACACACAGACAGTGGGATAGGAGTCATCCATAATAATATTGTCATAAAATACCAATATGTCCAAGCTTTGTAGACTGTTTGAGTGATGTGTCTTGGCCAACTGATAATAATTTCTAACAAAGGCACAAGGCTACACATTTTGTGGAAAATGGGAATAGTTGACTTAATTAATCCCAGTATTTCACTTCATCGATCCCAGAGAGGTGCAAAGCAAAGTAAACCTTAGTGGGATCTGAAATACTGCATACAAAAACACTTTGCCCAAGGCTCTATTGTTTCTACCACCTGCTGTCTTTTGCCCAGCTGATAACAACAATAAGGGATGACTGTAACCCTAGATACACTGTATGAATAAAAGACAGGATGGTCACAACTGGAACGCTTTTGATCATAAGTCTGCTCGATCAGGTTTGACTGTCAACCAAACTTGGTCAAGTATATGCAGTTTAATAAGGATGGACAAAATAGTGATGCAAAAGGGATGATAACTAAAACATAATAATAATTGTTTCTAATATAGGCACAAGGCCAACAACCTCAGTACTTGACTGGTACTTTATTTTATCGACCCCAGAAGGATGAAAGGCAAAGTAGACCTCGGCAGGATTAATAATAATAATAATAATAATGATTTTTAACATAGGCACATGACCACAAATTTGTGGGGAGGAGTTAGTCGATTGAATCAACCTCCAGTACTTGACTTGTACTTTATTTGCTCAACCCTGGAAGGATGAAGGTAAAGTTTGAATTCACGTCATCAAGAAACAGAACAAATACCACAAGGCATTTTGTTTGACATCCTAACAATTCTGCCAATCCACCACCATAAGAAACAACAACAACAACAACCAATAATGTTTCTAACATAGGCACAAAGCCAGAAATTTTGGTGGGAGGGGTAAGTCGATTAAATCAACCCTAGTACTTCACCGGTATTTTGTTTATCGACCCCATAAGGATGAAAGGCAAAGTTGACATTGGCAGGATTTGAACTCAGAGCATAAAGAGCCAGAACAAATACCACAAGGCATTTTGTCCAGCACTCTAACGATTCTGCCAATCCACTGCCTTTAGAAACAGGCCCACTGATGGGACCCAAACCAAATATCTATTGCTTGATGGGTGACTGTGTTACCGATTACATAACAAGGATTTCTAACATAGGTACAAGTCTACAAATTTGGAGAGGGTGTATAGTCGATTATACCAAACCCCCGTACTGGAGTGGTACTTTATTATATCGAGATGGATGAAAGGCAAAGTTGATTTTGGCAGGATTTTAACTCAGAATGTAAAGGGACATAACTAAATTCTACCAATTTACATCTATTCCAATAATAATAATTTCCGAATTAGTGATCGGTATAGTTAGTTGTAATACAACAGGAGAGGCTTTATAAGTTGGAGTCAAACTCATGAACTAGGAATTGGGTACTTTATCTTTGTGACCAATGTAACTATCAACAACTACAAAATTACTAATAATTTGTTATATAGCAGTAGAGCCTCAGATTTGTAAAGAAAGAAAAATGGATGCTGTCATCATCATCATCGCTTCATGTCCGCTTTCCATGATAGCATGAGTTAGAAGGGGTGATTTTGGTCTGAGCCTGTTCTTATTTCAAGTCACCACTCTCCTTGACAGGTCGAGGGACCACATCTCATTTGTATGTTTCATTTGGCTTGGTTTCTATGGCTGGATCCCCTTCCTATCACCAGACACTTTACAGAGTGTACAAGGTGCATTTTATCGTGACACCAATACTAGAGAGGTTGTCATGTCCACGACACAACTAAAGAGTGCTCTGTAGCCTATGTTGTCTCCATTCAAACACCAACCACTTTACAAAGTGTACTGGGTGTATTTTATTATGGCACCAACACTAGAGAGGATGCCTTGGTCTCCTGCAGGCTAAAGAGTTGTGTTTATTTATTTTTTTTAATTTACAGCATTCCTATTGTAGCGTAGCAGTACTCCGACCAGATAACAAACTTCTCTATAATTGGTGAGTGAGCGAGAATGAACTTGCCATGTCGCCATGACGACAGGCTGCGAAATAGCTAATATTTTAGTTCTCTCCGGATGCCCACAGTCCACGCTGGTCGGGACCGGAGGTTCTCACACACACACACACACACACACACAGACAGACATACATCTCTCTACATGTTCCTTCCTCTTCTGTGCCCTTCGCTATCTAACATACACGCATCTGTTTCACCATGCTGTCTCGGCCAACGAGTCCCGGTATTAGGGACCACCGTCAGATATACTTGACCAGTTGTCGCGTTCCCTAATATTCTCTGGGCTCGGCTTGGAGATTATCATCGGCGAACAGAGATAGCGATTACACTGCACACACGCAAACATGCACAGAATAACACATCAATCATATGTCTCATGTCTGTGTCTCGCTTATTATATCTTCTGTAATCACAATGTTCACCTTTACATGTAAACATTTGTTCTCGGTCGCTCGACCGAGAACAGTCACTGTAAATAAATACTTCGTTATACAAATAACACAATGCCGACTCGATCACTTCTTTCTACATCAACATCGGTTGTTGACGGTGGTCAGCAGCCGATAACACTTATCTATATTGGTTGTTAACGACTGTGGTTAACAACCAATATCATCCCCCCCACCAAACTATGAATGAAATGTGTCCAACAGGAATTTGAAGCCAGATTGTTGATTCAGTTCATGAATTCACTACTACTACATCCATGGGTGCCTTTGATGATAATTAAACCAATAAGGGTTTCTTAATTAGATATGAAGCTGCTGTGAAATGAGTGAAATTTATAAAAATGGAAATATGTAGTGTTCATGCCTTTTGCAAATGTATAAATTACAGAGAGGCCAAACTGCAGCTACTTACAGGGATCAAAGCAGTGGTTAGGAGTAAGTATCCCATGAATCATGGATCTTTATTTTGTAACCCTTCCCCATCCCTTCAGTCTTGGAGGTCCTGCAAAGGCTCTGGGTACTGCTCTTCCTTCTTTGACTAAGCCAGGAAAGAAAAAAAGTGAAGTTGGCGCAGATATGGCTATGTGGTTAAGAAGTTCACTTCACAGCTGCATGGCACCTCTACAAGAGACTCAGGCTAGCTAATGTCTTGTGAGTGAATTTTGTAGACAGAAACTGTGCAAAAGCCTGTCATATATATATATATATATATATATATATATATATGTGTGTGTGTGTGTGTATATATATATATTATATATATATAGTGTGTGTGTGTTTGTGTATATATATATATATTGTGTGTGTTTGTTTGTGTGTGTATATATATATAGTGTTTGTCTCTCTCCATATCTGTCTTTATGTTGACACCACTTGAAAACCGGTGCTTGTTTGTTTATGACCTGTAACGTAGCAGTTTGGTAAATAGAGACTGATAGGATAAGTACGTGACTTAAAAACATACTAATAAGTACTGGGGTCCATTTGATCGACTAAAAACCCTTAAAGGCAGTTCCCCAGCTTGGCTGTAGCCCAAGAGAGTATTGGATGAAAACTGGTCTGTGTAATTCATTCTGTTATTTCGCATCATCCTACCTTTATTTCCTTTATTCCTCAATCAATAAAAGTAAATGTCAGTTGTTGCAGTTAAGACATTATGATGTAATCTATTCTATTGAAAACTACATTTAATTTGGCTATGACAACCATTGATTCCTATCTGACCATGAATGTTAAGCAATCCCATATTGCAATTATCTTACATGTCAGAAAAGGGAACAAATGGAAAGTTTAGGACAGGGGAGATGTCATCAGAAATTTCATCTGACCATAAAATTCTTCCAAAGAAATATTCATGCTGAAACACCAAAAGTAGGCAGACTATTCTAGTAAGGTCTTAAAATATATTTTTAAAAAAACTCTGAAGCAGGTTCTCAAAACGTTTATATTTTGTGGAAATATTTCTAATAAAAAAAAAAGTAATTCTTACATAGTTATACAGAATAAAATAAATTTTAATCAGATTTAAATGATGAAGTCAAGAAACATAGGATGTCAATATGAAATATTTCAAAAAAGGACATTTGAAGACAAATATTCTTCAACTTTCCAAATTACTGTAACAAAAAAAAAAATGTAAAAAAAAAAGCGGAATAGTTTTGCTGAAAGGTCACTTGGTAGTTGTTAGCTTTTCAATGCATGAAGTTTGGCACTGCTGTTTGTATCTTCCAACACTTCTCTTACACTTCATGTGCTACTGTTTCATATGACATCCGGTGTAAAAGAAGTGGTTACTCATGGGGACTTAGTAGTGATGGTAGTAAGAAAGAAAGAGAGAAAATAAAGAACGATGTTGGAGCGAGTGAGTAGTTTTAATAAAATGAGAACAAAATTTCTATGGTTTCCTTTGGGATTCAGAATGTCAAAGAATAAAATGGCCATACTGCTGATAATATATTCATCAGCACTTTATAAGAAACAGATGCATCTTTTTCCAAGATTGCATATGTTCTTCGATTCAACTACAAACAATGCAACTTTTTGAAAGGAAGTTTTTGAAAGATATATTTTGTCATCTGTAAAAAATGACTTAACAAGCAAATATCACAGTTATATATGTCCCAGCTGAACCTTAATTCTGCTTTCTTGTTTGCTTTCGTTCTTTTCAGTTTATGAAGTTGTGGTCAACTTGAAAAAATATTTAAGCTTAGTTAGGGCTTATATCAACGGTTTCCATTTGTAGTTTTATTTTGTTTCTTCTGGTGGTAAGGGGAGACAAATTTGGTTATGGTGGGGTGCTTGCGCGTTTATATGATCGAACAGCTGAATACAAGCTATGGGTAACTTTCGATTTCTTTGCTAGAATTTGTTTATGACGAGGCTTGGAGTGAACCATGCTGCATTTATAGATGAGAGGTGCAGGTGCAGAAGTAATCATCAAGCTGTGTGTCCATGAAGTAGAAAACTTGGGTAGATCTGAAAGAAATATATGCAAGCTAAATAGAATATTCAAAACAAGGAAACAATAGCAATTCTTGATAAATTGTTGAATGGTTTATATACAAAAGAACTGTTATTTGAATACACCTGTTTTGTTGAGCAATAAACGAGTAACTGAAGATTTGCTTCACCTTACACCCTAATTTACAATTCCATACACTGTCTCATATTCTATAATATAATATCACTACATAATATTTCACCATACTGTACAACATCATAAAACATATTATATCTAATCAGCCAAAATGCTAAAATATAAATCATTGTACAGCAACATTCCATATCTAAATATCGCATCATTCCACTATATCATACCATCATTGACTATCACATGTTCTATTTCATATTTATGTACATGACATTCTCTCTCCCCACTCTATGCTATTTTACAACTTCCTCTGAAACAAATAATGCCCAAATGTATAAATGTTGTGGATGACTCATTGCTATAAACACTCTAATTTTCTGGCTATTAGCCTCATCTTTAGAGTATATATTTACTATATATATTCCCCCCCCCCTTCCTGTTGTGCCATGGTGTCACGATAAAACGCACCCAGTACGAGACAACGTAGGGTAGAGAGGGCTCTTTAGTTGTGCCATGGGTATGGCA
>JAOPJM010001291.1:10995499-11011719 GCA_027124095.1 Muusoctopus leioderma
TTGAACTCAGAGCGCAGTGAGACAGAAAGAATACCGTAAGGTATTCTGTCCGACACGCTAACGAATCTGCCAATTCGCCAAAACCAAGATGTTTTACCTCTTGAGAGATAGGTCCATTGAGCCATCAAGACAGGTCCATTGAGGGGTCCATTGAGCCATCAAGATAGGTCCATCAAGACAGGTCCATTGGCAGGTCCATTGAGCCATCAAGATAGGTCCATTGAGCCATCAAGAACATGCTATGTTTATTTGGAAGAAAAACTGATTTCTGATTGTTTGGTGTTTAGTTTGAAGCAGAGATTATTTATCCATGTTATGTTAATGTAATATATAATCTCTGGTAGATCTATCTGAAATGTCTATTTTCAAGACAGACAGATGTGGGACAACTTCAATCTGAATAATCATGTGCATTGAAACCAAGGCTGTCAAGGTAAGTTGTGAGATGACAAATGTAGACATTAAATAGAACAAAACCTGGTACTGAGCCTTGGGGTAAGCTGCATGTTACAGATAATGGCTCTAGTCTCCATTAATTACAACTGTTTGAGCACAGCTTTTACATGTGAAGTACCCATTAAAGACAAATGTCTGAGATTCCCAAGGTATAAAGACCCCAAAAAAACAATACAAAAATAAATATGATCCACCGTATCAAATTATGCAAAGGAATCTAACTACAAAAAATTATGAGTAGGGAGTGCCGTGGATATTCTTGTAGATTTTGATGCACAGTCTGAGCTGCAAAATCTCACAGCTATGTCCATTCCTCTACCCTAATTACTTTGGAGTTCGTAGGTTGTTGCGTATGTGATGATCAAGACAAGGAAGTATAACTTTTTCAACAACTCTTCTCATGAAAGAGAAACATGTTTCAAATGAAATTTAGAAAGAATATCAGTATTAAGATTGACTCCTGTTGTAATGGGAGTGATAGTTGAATTTTCCGACCTCCCATTCAGAGAGTTTTTAAGGATATGTGGCTGAATTCTGGTTTACAACATGTTGAATAGTAGAAGTAATATGTAGAAAGATATGTTTGTTTAGGGAGGAGTGTGAAGCACTAGAAAGAAATGATAAATTTATTAGAGAGGAGTGTAAAAGTGAATAATAATGTTTAAGGTTTGTGGTAAAGTAACTGAATGTCTGAAGAGAGAGAGAGAGCGAGAGAGAGAGAGTTGAATAATAAAGGAAGGAAAAGAAAAAGAAATAGTGAGGTAGAGACATATATATTGAAAGTACAGAGAAGATTAAATAAATTGCTTAAATAAAAAAAATACAATAAAAATAAAGTTAAAAAGTGTACAAGATTCTATGGACAAATTCAAGTTCATTTTCCAATTATGAGAAAAGAAGTCAAGTTTCTGATAGTTCTCATTCTACTGCAAATTACATTTTAATAAAGAAGCATGGAAGAAAGAGGAGGGGTATATTTAGGTTTATGGGCTGTAAAAGTTGAAAGAAAGTAATATGAAAAAGGAAGAAAAGGGAAAGAGGGAGGACTGGTAAAAAGAAGATAGACATTTATACAGGAAAAACAGCTGATCAGTGTTTAAATAAATAAATAAATAAAATACAATGAAGTAAATTGGAAATGTGCACAAGATTCAGCAAACAAATTCAAGAAAAAGACAAGTGGAGACAAGAGAGTTTATTAATAGTTTTCAATCTTCTACAAAATACCTTTGAACAACATTTAGCTACTAGAGAGCCTTTGGCACATAATCTGGGTTAGGAGGGAAAACTCTAAATATCTATAGCATAGGATATTTATAGAACTTGAACAAACTTCTAAAAAGATTGAAGATTTTCGAAGAAATTCCATCTATAAAATTGCAAATTACTTAACCTATAGGTAAAATAAAACTTCTTAGAATAAACTTTTTTGGTGACAACATTTCAAAATTGGCTCATTTCTTGAATTCATCAAGTTGACAGGAGATATCAAAATAAAGAATTTTTTTCTCTGGTGCATAAGCAGCATGATCTAGATGCTCCAGAAAAGGATTTGGCAAACTCTTCCTCTGACCATATTCATCTTTTAGTTGCTATATGTAATGTGAGAGAGAAGTGGTGTTTCTTTTCCTTGGTTGGCTAAAAGAATATATGTGATCTGTGTACCTGCTCTTAAGGGTACATTCTGTTAAACCTAAACAAATTTGTCCACTTCAGTCTGCCAACTTCACTTTAGTACAGTATACCAACTCTTTGCAGGGACATTTGCCATCACATAGGCATGAGTTAATGTTAGCACAATTAGACTGTGGTTGGTTACATATCGGGAGGATGCTATTGCAGTTTCTTCTGTTGATGCAGGAAATCAAATATTTGATGTTGCTAGTACAGCTATAGTTAACTTTCAGAGTGTTCTTGTTAAATATTTTGTTGTACCTGTGACCAATTGGGATGTGTGTACATATATATATATATATATATATATATACTTTATATGCATATGTATTTATTTGAAAATGATCTCTATGAATGAACCATCTGTTTTAAATTTCACTCAGACCTTCATCAGGAGACGAATAATGTAAAGCCTCATTGGCATTAGCTTTATACAGGATATTTAAATAAGCAAAGAAAAACAAAAAAATTTCGAAAAGATGATAAAAACCCCAAAAATCTTAACTGAGAACAATCACAGTATTCCCCCCAAAATTTTAAATATGGGAAAAATCAATGAGAAAATTTCCAGTAACATCGAATGCAGTAGGTCCTTAAATTAAAATTCATAATACCACCAATAATTATTCTAAATTTTGTCTTAAGTCAAAAATGCTCATATTATTTGTATAAGGAACTATATCAAATATATATATATATATATATATGTGTGTGTGTGTGTGTACAAACGAAAACAAAAACACTCAACACATATTGTGGGAGTTAAATATATGTGTATTAACAGTGTGACTTAAAAGCTGTAGTCTATCTCCCCAGATACATTGAGGCAAAGTATCAGAAAGATATTAAAATATTAAAATGTCTGCGAGTAAGGATCGTTGGAGGCCTGCATTGGTCAGTTCAGGTCATGCATTTGGTTTGACAGTACAGCGGCAACAATTCTCTTGTATATAGTTCCATGTGGGGAACTGGACAAGCTGGTGGCACCACATTGTCTGAGACGATAGAAATTAACAGTTCAGTGACATCAGATGAAAACCGTATCTGCTGCTGCTGTCCCACATGGCAAGTTTGGCAGTGTGGTGCTATCAAGTTACAAAATTGTGTTGTATGACTGCTGGATGTTATATGCACACTATATGACGGCTGGGAGGAGGCGGTGTTGATTAGCGATCTCATTTTCGGCAGGAAAGCAAGGGTAGTGTCCCCTGCATTGATATATGGGATGGGTGGGACTAAGATGGTCTATTTGGAGTATTGGTAGCCAATGGCTTAAAGTTACCTAACAGGGTGTTCCTTTGGTGGCAACAAAACGATAGTTGTTTTCTTGTTAATAGATACTGCGAGGGCAAAGTTGACAATTACGGGCTGCAGGTGAGTAAGGAGAGGCTCTGTCGAGGATGTTCCAATTGATAGTCATTTCCTTGGTCCCGGAGTCTCCAGATGAAACGGGACAGGGAGGTGGAGTTTTCTCTGTCCCTACACCGGAAGGAATTCATGTGCTGTGTGAATCTTCCCTTAAAGTCATTGGCTGTTAGGCCCGTGTAGTTTCTCAAGATACTGTGTGGTGGTGTGAGGGTAGCTCTGTAGACCACAGCCCTTGAGAGTCATGATCCCCCCAGTGGACAATTAATAAGATTTCAGCAGTTGCAGGCAGGTGCATAGGGTGGAGTCTGTGTGTGTGTTTGTTTTTTCCTGTTGTAACGTGCAATATTGGAAAGCCCAATGAGGAAACTGTATACATACATAGAAACTCTAACCACCCCCCAGCTGAAATTAGAAACTTAGTAACAGGAATCAGTAGAATAATCTCTAATTTATTATCTGACAGAGACATCTTCAACAGGGCTGCATCCTATTACAACGAGGCGCTAGCGAGAAGTCACTTCAGTGAGAAGTTAGCGTATATCAAAGACACCCCACCCCCAATTCCTAAAAGTGTTAGGAAAAGAAACGTAGACTGGTTTAATCCCCCCTTTCAATCGAGATGTCTCCACAAATATAGCTAGAAGCCTCTTGATCCTAATTAGACATCATTTCCCTAACACCCATAAATACCACAAACTCTTTAATGCCCATAACGTTAAGGTTAGTTACTCTTGTCTAGATACCATCGCTACCAATATTGCACGTTACAACAGGAAAAAACAAACAAACATACAGAGTCCACCCCTTGCACCAACCTGCAACTGCCGAAATCTTATTAATTGTCCACTGGGGGGATCATGACTCTCAAGGGCTGTGGTCTACAGAGCTACCCTCACATCACTACATGGTATCCCGAGAAACTACACGGGCCTAACAGCCAATGACTTTAAGGGAAAATTCACATAACACATGCACTCCTTCCGGTGCAGGGACAGAGAAAATTCCACCTCCCTCTCCCGTTTCATCTGGAGATGCCGGGACCGAGGAAATGACTATCACTTGGAGCATCATTGACAGGGCCTCTCCTCACTCACCTGTAGCCTATAACTGTCAACTTTGTCCTCGTGAGAGGCTCCATATACTGCAACAGCCTGCAGTATCTATCAACAAGAAAACAGAACTATCGTTTTATTGCCACCAAAGTAACTTTAAGCCATTGACTACCAATACTTCAGATAGACTATCTTAGACCGACCCAGCACATGTGTCAATGCAGGGGACACCTCCCTTGCTTGCCTGCCAAAAATGAGATCGCTAATCCTCCCAGCCGTCATATAGCGTGCATATAACATCCAGCAGTCATACAACACAATTTTGTAACTTGATAGCACCACACTGCCAACCTTGCCACATGGGACAGCGGCGGCAGATACAGTCTTCATCTGATATTGCTGAACTGTTGATTTCCATCGTCCCAGACAATGTGGCGCCACCAGCTTGTCCAATTCCTCACGTGGAACTATATACAAGTGAATTGTTGCCGCTGTACTGTCAAACCCAACACGTGACCTGAACTGACCAATGCAGGCCTCCTACGATCCTCACTCAGCAGACATTTAAAAATGTTTAAATCTTTCCATTACTTTGCCCCAATGCATCTGAGAAGATAGACGTATATCTTTGCGTCTACGAAACTTAAAGTAATGCGGGACCAAGTCACACTGTTAATACACATGTATATATATATAGATGATGGGAAGAGAGCTGCATGCTGCCTTAAAACGGAGAGGTCAGGACTAGAAAATTGAGGGTATATAATCAGAGTCGGACTTTCCAAACATTTTCCAACTAAACCTAAAACTGAGTGAATTAATATACTGTGTTAATATTCTCAAAAGATTCTTTATACACTATTACACTAGTGTTCAAAGCATATACTGCTCATAAAATTTCGCTAAATTCCAAATGTAACAGGTCTGAAATCAGATATTTTACCTCGACGCCATACCCCATATTGTGTAGCACTAACAGCCCTCTCCCACTATCATACAATCTCAGCTTCCCCTATTTTCTCCCATGTTCATACTCCTTTCCTCCCTCACCCTCTCATGCATGACCTGTCTTCTACTTACACTCTCCCCCCTCTCATACAACACTCACCTTCTACTCGCAGTCTTCTACTCACACTCTCCACCCTCTCATACATCCCCCACCTTCTACTCGGATCCTCAGTCCTCTCTTCCAATCTCAGCTTCCCTCCATTTTCACCCATACTCTTTCCCTCTCTCACCCTCTCATACATAACCTATCTTATATTCACACTCTTAAGTCATGTTTGCCCACATAGAATGGAGACTATGTAGAATAGAGAGGACTCTTTAGCCTGCAAGAGACAAAGCACCCTCTCTAGTGCTGGTGGCACGATAAAATGCACCCAGTGCACCCTGTAAAGTGTTTTGGCAATCAAACGGCGAAAACATAGGGTAGAGAGGGCTATTTAGTCATGTCTTGGACATGACAGCCTCTCTAGTGTTGGTGCCATGATAAAATTCACCCAGTACACTCTGACAAGTGGTTGGTGATAGGAAGGGCATCCAGCCGTCGAAACCAATCCAAATAAAACATACGAGTGAGACGTAGTCCCACAACCCGTCTAGAAGAGTGGTGGTTCCATTCGGAATCAACGCAGGCCAAAATCACTCGTCCAACCCATGCCAGCATGGAAAATGGACGTAAAATGATGATGATGATGATGATGATCCTATATTAGTTAATCTAAATACAGGATTCTATTTTATAGGTTCATTATATGGGTTATATGAATATCTAATCCTATTAGTTTTATATATACCCCTTTATATTAGTAGAGTTGGGAATATTAGTACAAACCACACAAGTTATGATCAATGTTGAAAATGTGAAGCACCAATCTCTCAGACAGACATTGGATCTGCCTGTATTCAATTTCTCCCTCCCCTCACCATCACTCTTTATCACTGTACTTCTGTTCCATCACAACGCCTGTGTAATGAGGGATAGTATCAGATATACTCATATTCAATACTCTCCCTATCTTCACTCCTCTTTGCTGCTAGCCATCACTCTGTGTCCCCCATGTCACTATTGACATTCATCACTCTAACTTACCATTGCCCATCTCTATTGCTATCCATCACTCACTCACTCTTACCATCACCCACCATTATTGCTATCCTTCAATCCTTCACTCTCGCTCACATTACTCCCTCTTCTATCACTCTTTGTTAACATGATTCCCTCTCCCAACAAACTTGTCTCTCCTATCACTCCCTCTTCTCCCATCACACCGTTCATGTTTTTCTATTCAATCTTATTACCAATAACCAGCATGTAGCTGCCTATCACTGTATCTTTTCCCACTCCTATCTCTCTATTTCTCCCATCATACTCCTACTCACTCTTCCTTCACCCTCTCATCCTAGTTCTCTCTCTGCACTGCACCAGCTTTGGACATGGATCTGCTTAATATGGATTGCATGAATATTCAGAAGACCAAGCCGTGCATGAAACTAAGTTGTTGGATAAACTGGTGAATATTTTGTTTTATCATTTGATTAATGCTTAGTTTAAGTAAGGTAATAATTTACTTGATTAGTTTAGAGTAGTAAGGTCATGCCACTCTTGAATCAATAAAAAGTAAGCTATTAATGAGGAGACAAACCTAGGTACAATAACAATATGACATGCAAGTCAATAATATTAGTCAAGCCAACTGAATCTAGCTGCTTGTGAAACTCTGCCCTGCCTAGTTAATTATTAAATTCAAATATATCATGCACAAAGAAATATAAACTGAAAAATATCAACACATAATAATAATTAGAACATTGCAAAAACAAAAACAAAAAAAAAATGTGTTCCATTCTTACTTTTTCTTTCGTTTTTTCTTCTTTTTCTTTCCATCAGTCTTTTTGATTGGAGAGATAAAATCTTTTATATCATCTTCTCCAAAATAGTCTTCTTCTCCTTCACCAACACTCACTGTGGATAGAAACATAAATACCATTAAGTTCATATGTAATGACAATGAATAGAAATATATGAGATGATGAAGCTGCTACACATACTAAGATCTTAGACTACATAAACAAATTTTAAAAAGCCCATCCAACCGATCAGTAAAGACTCACCAGCATACTATGACAAACTAGTTTACAGGCATACTGTTTCTTCTTTCTGCCTCCTCTGTCACTACTACAACAGCCTCAGCTCTTCTGAACTAGCAAGCTGTCTTTCCTCCACTTATCATCCCTACTTTGTCTCACCCCACACTACTGACACTAGGCACTTTGCTCAACCATTTTCCTCAAAACTGCAGACCTTTGGAAATCCCCTCCTCCCAATGTTTTCTCTATAAGCATCAACGTATGGAATTCAAGCAGAATATGAATCACATAAACTTCACTAGTCTGAGTGTTGCAAAAATCATACAAACATCATGTGTGTTGTGCTTATCCTCCTCATCATCATCATGATCGTCGTTTTACATCCATATTTCCATGCTAGTATAGGTTGGACGGAGATTTATTGAGGGCAGCATTTTACGGTTGGATGCCCTTCTTGTCACCAACCATACTGATTAAGTATGGGAATCCTACTACCAAACTACCTCCTCTGACTTAAATATTTCTAACATAAGCACAAGACCAACAACCCCAGTACTTGACTGGTACTTTATTTTATCGACCGTGGACTTAATAATAAGAAACAAAAATAGAGATATGCTAAAATACATCATTCAAAATGTTCAGAGAAAAAGCAGCATCGTTTCTTTCTCTTCCTTTTTCTTTCTCTTTAGGTAATCCTATATAGAGTGCTAGCTACCAAATCTTTGTTGAGTAATTGTTGCTAACTTCACTTCTTTTTTCACTATACTATTGTAAATGAAAGTGATATATATACCCATACAAACAGCTCGTATGGATGCTATAGACCAGTGGTTCCCAATTTTTTATCATCCTAATCCATTCTGGCAAATCAATAATCCTGCACAATATGTTTTTTTAATATTTAAAGTTCAATGAGCTTCTAAAACATTTTGAAACGTTTCTAAATGAATATACTCCAATGGGGCACACTTAATATTTGATGCTTTTCTTGGAGAAATATTCCTCAGTCTTTGTTTGAAGTAAATGTTGTGTTGTAGCTCTTATGTCTATGGCTTATTGTATAACATATTCATGAACATTTAACATTTTATCAAATATTTAAAAAGTAAAAGATTTTGTCTCCACTTCGTGACCCATAGGTTGCAAACTGCTTGGTATAGACAAAGTTGATGACCCACAATCATAAACAAACATGCTTTGCATCAATAAATATCCCGAATTCTTGAAAGTGAAAATTTATTTAAAAAAGAAACTAAGATTCTCCTCAACAATGTCAGTAAAGTTTTATATAAATCTTCAACAGATTCACGCATGAAGTACTTATTACTAACAAATATGAAGAATTTGATGAAGTTGTAAATGATACAATTCAAAACCTTTGGTAATCTTTTATAGCACTGAAACAAAAATGGAAGCAAACCAAACCTTTCAAAAAGAAAATAAAGCTAGGGATATGTTACATCAATTTAAAGTACTTGTAGATATTAACTGTTTGAAATGGGTGGTGTTTGATTAACAGTTAACGCTTCATGAATAATAACTTTTGCAAGATGAGCCAAAGAGGAAGCCTCTACATGATCGCTTGTCCTGCTATAAATAGTAGCTAAATCTCCCTCAAATTACACCCTACCATATTAGAAAAAAAGGACACATTGTATAATATGGTTCTAGGGGCACTGTGCCTAGAAAAAAAAGACTGATCATCATGGCTGGAATTCTTTTGCTCATAGGTCTGCTCGATCAGGACTGAACCTGGGCTAAATAACAACAACAAAAGCAACTAGAAAAATCCGTTTTAAAGTTCATAACATAATCTACGAAATATACAGGCTACACAACAACAACTTTTGCAAGTGTGTTATTATGTCTTTGGGGAGGATACTTTAATGCCACTGTTCAGAAAACTATTGAGAATAGGTACCATTAACAAACTAGAGTCCAAACCACATTTGTCTGCCAACTGATTAATTCTATAGAATGTAGACACAAGCAATGGTTTTATAGCTGCTTGTAGTTCATTAAATGATTAACCTGACAACCAAGTCTCTGAAAGCTGAGAAATGACGAAATTGACTCAACAGGAAAAGATACAATACAGCAAGCAAATGTCAGTAATATCATAGTATTAAAAGCAGTCTTACAGGCTACTGCAAATAACACTCTCCAATGTTAGACCAAAAGGGAACAAGGGACTATATGGCTAGTCAATGTAAATAGTACCTTGCATTTCATATAAAAAAGCTGACAGATCAGGTGGCCTGTATCAATATCATCAATTAAATAGAAGTCAGATGGCAGGTGGTGTCATCAAAATTAATAGCTATATTGCTACAAGGAACCTGTATGATTTACAATATACAGAGACTGGTCAATGAAAACAGTACCAGGAAATTGGAGGGTAAAGATCAAATTGTCAAGATTAAAAGATAATTAGAATGTATTGTTGCTGTTGTTGTTTAACCTCAGGTCGGCCATGATTGAGCAGACCTATGATTCAAAGACATTCCAGCCATAGAGACTCCCTCGTTAGCACTGGTGTCAATAATACAAGAGAATGAAAAGTATAACAGCAAATTAGTGTCATTTTCAACAAGGACCAAAGGCCATATATTAATAAAGGCAAAATCAAATTTGTATAATATTTGATTGCTGCAGTATGAAAAGTTATAATTAACAATTTATGAAAAATTAAATTATTCTCAGATGTCATCCATATGGTAATTGATACTTAAGTAGGCGAAAGTATATTTAATACTGAGAATATTAAACAGCTGAAGTAAGATCTGACATTCGACATGAGAAAAATATTAGTTGGTGACCATTATTTTCATCTCAGTAAGTAATGGAGTCAACTACGAATATGTTTCATTCTTAGTGGAACTCCTCAGCAAAATTACATTCTCCTCCTAACTTGCTGAAGTATTAGCAATTGAATTGCTAATACTTAATACCTTTAAATATTAATCATCATACAGATGGCATCTCAGAATAATCTAATGTTTTATAAATTCACTTAGTCTATACCAACAAACATACATTTCTCTGTTTCCTTAGTGACTTGATTGTTAATCCATTGGCTAGTTATGAGGAGAATGCACTTCTACTGAAGAGTTCCAATAAGACGGAAACATGTATGGAGTTGTCCCCCATAATTGCTGAAGTGAAAATGATGCTGGTCACCAACTAATATTCTTTTTCTTTTCCTGAATATCTGATCTTACTGAGTCTTTTTAGTATTCTAAGCATTAAATATCCTTTCACCCCACTTAACTATTATTAATTTCTAACATAGGCGCAAGGCCTCAAATACAGGCTGGGGGA
Organism: Muusoctopus leioderma; assembly: GCA_027124095.1. Taxonomy (NCBI): domain Eukaryota; kingdom Metazoa; phylum Mollusca; class Cephalopoda; order Octopoda; family Octopodidae; genus Muusoctopus; species Muusoctopus leioderma. The sequence continues at coordinate 11,006,467 of JAOPJM010001291.1, forward strand.
TAAAGTCTATTATATCAACTCCAGTTTATTACTGGTACATTTTTTATCAATGCTGGAGGGATGAAAAGCAAAAATCAACCCCAGTGTAATTTGAACTCAGATTGTAAAGGGACATAACTAAAAGCTGCAAGGTATTTTTGTCTGATGCTCTACCAATTCTGCCACTTCCCCAACTTGGAGCATCTACATGATCACTCACACTGCTAGAAATAGCAGATAAATTTCCATCAAATTACATCCAACCGTTTTAAATAAAGAAGGATACGCTGGAAAATGTAGTTCCTGATATACAAAGATGGCATAGTCACGGCTGGAATACCTTTGCTCAGAGGCCTGCTTAATCAGGCCTGACTTGGGTTAAACAACAACAACAACTTTACTATTATCATCAATTACTTGGTGCTCATCACACTGCAATAGTAAGATATTGGGGAAGAGGGTCTGTGACCTTTTCTTTCCAAATTGAAATCCCTTCACCTTACTTATGCTTTTAATGCCCCTCAGAATGACAAGAACATCAAATCTATTCATTTTCCTATCCCTAAACTATTCCAGTCTCTTTCCTATGTAAAAATCAATTAATCTTACATACATGTATTAAAGAGACCATTTTATTTCTTAGAATCCTTGACAGTAAATTAGAGACATACAAACTACATATTCATGAAATATAAACATTTAAAAAAATTTGCCATGTAGAATTTATAGCTACAGTTTTCTTCAGTTACATTTTTTTCTTTGACTTTATAGGAGTAATGCTATTTAAAATATTTAGTCTTTAATTTGTGCTTTCAGTACTTTATCTTATTTAAGACCATTGAATTTCCAGATTATGTTTAATGGAATCTCACTGTTCCATATAATCAATTGCATTAATTTCTTTTAAAATGTTCTCAAATTTTGTAATTCTTTTTCAGTTTTTTTATTTTTTATTCCCTTTCGATCTCATTTGTCAAAATGTCTTGGTTTTGTCGTCTTTCTAATAATCTTTCTTTTCTCCTTTTTCATTTCCTAAATACATTTAGATATTCGTTGTACCTGACAGTTTTCAAAGTGATTTTGCTAATTCTGATGCAGTAAATACAAACAAATTGACTTGTTACCCATCTGAATGAAAATTTGGCTACTACAAAATATATTTGAAAGAGAGTTCAGTTGAGTGAGTTGATTTTTTTTTTTTTTTCATTCTCCACATTCTATAACAAGAAACCTTTGTAGGAAATACATTTTTTCCAGTTTGACGATGCATTTGAAAATAAATAACAATGGAATGAGCTATGACAGAAGTTTCAAAGAAAACTGATAGAATTTTTATAATCTGGAAAGTTTTCCTGCAGGAAACACAAATTCAGAATAACGATAAATTAGACTAAATTATCAATACGTTTCTTTCACAATGAGCAGTTACGGAAATTTGTTTCACCCTTTGTAACACACTTATGTCATACTATAATGATTTCAATATACATGTAGAATGTATATTCAGTATACATGCAGGCATACAACACCTACATATGGGGCAATTTCTCATCGATATCAAGTGAGCATTTCTCATCTTTAATTGCAAATAGACAAGCATAAATAAACTTGGTGATACAAGTATACAAGTGGCACCAAGTTCTCAACAGAACACTTAGCCTTTGACTTCCTCAAGAACAGGAGCCTGTATGTCGTTGCTCAACCTGCTAGAAATAGCAACCTAATCTGCATCAAATCCCATTATACCATCTTAGAAAAGAAGGACACGCTGGATAATGTGGCCTGGATGCACTATGTCTAGTAAAAAGATCAAATGGTCATGGCTGGAATGTCTTTGATCATAAGTCTGCTCTCAATAACAGCTGACTGGGGGCTAAACAACAAGAACAATAACAAAAACTCATCATTATCATCATCATTTTACGTCCGTGTTTCCATGCTAGCATGGGTTTGACGGAGATTTCTTGAGGCAGCATTTTATGGTTGGATGCCCTTCCTGTCACCAACTATACTGATTTTAGTATGGGAATTCTACCACCGAACTACCGAATGGCCAGGCATTTTGTTTTACGGTGATGTAAACAAACTCCCCGGCCAATTGATAAATGGTGTCCAGTGATGACAAGCACACACACATATATAATATATATATATATACATGAGGGTTGTACCGAAAGTAATGCAAAACTGGGCATTATGTTTTTATTAACTGACATAGGTTATTCAAATTACACATGTTAGTAGAGTAACTCTTCCTCTATAGTAACTCTTCTTCTTGTTCTTCTTCATTGCAGGAAAATAATGGGTTCCAAGCAGACGCAATGTGCCATCATTGACTTCTTGACAAAGGAGGGGTGCAGGCTGTCCGACATCCACAGGAGGCTACAGGTTGTTTATAGAGATGACACCATTGACAAGAGCAATGCACATAGATGGATGAAGAAGTTTAAAGAAGGGGAAACCAGCATTGAAGACAAACCACGCAGTGGGAGACCATCAACTGCGACCACTGACACGAATCACCAGTGAATGGACGAACTGATTCGCGCGGACAGACGAGTCACAATCTGTGAGCTTGCTGCACAACTGGACTGTGGTCACAATGCATTAGAGAAGATGGTGGCATACTTTGGGTATCGGAAAGTGTGTGCAAAGTGGATACCTCGGCACTTGACACTTGATTTGAAGGAGAGAAGGGTGGAAGTCTGCTCTGATCTGCTGGAAGCGTTTGAAGCCAATGATGACACGTTCTTTTCCGATCTGGTGACAGGGGATGAAACGTGGGCGTATCTTTATGATCTGGAAACGAAGGCACAGTCCATGGAATGGCGTCACAAATCTTCTCCAAGGCTTAAGAAGTTCAAGAGCCAGCGATCGGCTCAGTAAGTCATGGTGAGTGTTTTGGGGGATGACCAGGGCGTCAAACTCCTTGATTTTCTAGAACGTGGCTGTACTGTGAACAGTGAGCAGTACATTGAGACACTCAAAAAGCTTAGAGAAGCCATTAGAAGGAATAGACCGAACAAGAATCTGAAAACGTTCCACATTCACCATGGCAATGAGCGACCACACACATCTTTGGCTACAAATCAGGCAATTGGCAAATTGGGCTGCTCACTGGTCCTCCATCCACCATACAGCCCGGATCTGGTGCTCTCCGACTTCCACCTGTTCAGTCCAATGAAAGAAAGTTTTCGGGGACAACGATTTGCTGACAGAGATGAGGTGAAAGTGGGTGTGAAGAAGTGGGTACAACAGTGCGATGAGCTCCTCACTGTCTTATACTCGGCCACCAAATATGCTATATTATTTATAACATATGGTCGACTTCAGTGAGAAGCGAAACAGTTGTCATATTTATTAAATGCCATTATAAATATCCATTGTATTTAATATTTATAATACTCTACATTTGGATTGACTGCTTTTCTAACAACAGTCTTTCTTCCTATGGATTTACGATGTCATCAGAACACCTAAAAGTATAAACCAATATCATTGCTAGCCAGGAATGTATCGAGTGCTTCTTGAAATATAGCTCGGGTTTAATTACCCACTAAAATCTATAATATATATATATATATATATATATATATATAAAAAACACAAAAATGCACCAATATTATATATATAAAAGCTGTGAGTTTAGTGCAAGTCTACCAACCATAGCTATCGAGAGTTAAAACCTTCTTATAGCCATTAAGTTGAGCTCAAAACAAGGAACATACCATGACTTACATCAGTGTTCCTAGCTAGCAACAGATTCATCTCCTACTTCAAAATTTAATGAGCGAGTGCCTACAGTCATTTAACCTGCTAGAAATAGCAGCCAAATCTCCCATAAATACACACCCTAACGACTAAATAAAACAACAATACATTTGATGATGTAGTCCAGGATACAACATGTCTGAATAAAAAGATGGAATGTTCATGACAGGAACACATTTGAACATAGCTTTGCTCAGTTAGAGCTGAGCTGAGGGTTAAACAATAATAACTCCTACTTCACAACTGAGTCAAGTACAGAAGCAAGGACAAAACCCCTTGCAGCAGCTGCACGCAACTATCCTAATTTTCGAAAGGTATCTCACCAATACTAGCATGGGAAAATAATAAATGTAAATTTGAAATGCTGTGTATTTAGAAGAAAACTTTGGGGGTAGTTGAGTCGAAATTGCTTAATGTTTTTTACTATCATACAAAATGTTAAATAAATAAAATAGATAAAAAATAATAATAATAATAATAATAATAATAATAATAATAATAATAATATGGAGGTGCACCTGGTGGTGCAGTCGAAAAATGCATGAAACTATCAGAATAATAATAATAATAATAATAATAATAATAATAATAATAATAATAATAATAATAATAATAATAATAATAATAATAATATTCATTTTATCAAACAGAGAAGAAGAAGAAAAAGCTTTATAAAAAAAAAGCCACTTGGAAGAAAGTGAAAAAATATTTTTGGTTCTTTTTAAACACAAGGCAATTTTATGCCAGATGGTCATACAACACTATAGGGAATGCACTGAAGTTAGCAGAGTGAAAGTAAATTCAGCCAGAAGCGGTAATAGACTTAAAGAAAAAAAAATCAATAACCTTTGAAATCTTTTGGAAAGAAATAGGAAAAACAGTAGCACAAAGACTTTAACATTAATTGAACAGAAGAATATTTTAAAAAAATAAATAAAAGACAAAAAAAACCCCAGAATAAAGAAGGAAAAAGAAAAAGAAGAGAGAAAAGCAAAGAAATGGCAAAAGTCCTGGGAAGAATTGCACAAGTTCTGAAAAGAAAAGAGGAAGACAACAGAAGTGGCCAATAGGAAGAAATAAGACGGAGAAAAATAAGAGAGGAAACAATCAGAATTTGAAGACTTGGTAAGGAGCAAAGATGTAGTTAAAACTCTTTTTTTATTTTTTTTACTAACACAGAGTGTATACAATGAACTGAAAACAACAATTGGAGGGGGACAGAAGCAAAAATAAACATTATGGGTTTAATGGGCATGATGAGTGCAATTTTTGGTGGGTAGCTTGAGAGTTGAGAACTGCCCATACCTTTTCTGTCGTTCAACCAGAGTGAATTACTTTTAAGTGAATAGTGATTTATTGGCACGCATGATAGTGCGATTAAGTGGTTCTGTGGCTGACCACTTCCTACCTCCAGTGAATTTGTTGAAAGGTGGGTGAGAGTGGCGAAGATGGCCCGTGTGAATGGGCCTACTCTGAGCGTACGCCTGTAAGGTCGGAGGTAGG
>JAOPJM010001291.1:11042402-11052402 GCA_027124095.1 Muusoctopus leioderma
AAATAGTATTTTCATTATGATAAAATAGTATGTTCATAGTGATTAAATAATATAATTCTTATTGATAAATAGTATGTTAATTTTGATAAAACAGTATGCTCATAGTGATAAAATAATATATTAGTGGTGATAAAATAGTTTGATCATTATCATAAAATAGTAAGTTCAATGTGATAAAACAGTTTGTCTATTATAATACAATAGTATGTTCATGCTGATTAAAATATGTTCATGGTGATAAAACAGTATGTTCATGGTAATAAATTAATATGTTCCTTCTGATAAAATAGTATTTTCATTGAGCTAAAGTAGTATATTCATGGTGAGAAAACAGTATGTTCATGGTGATAAATAATATGTTTATGATCATCAAATAATATGTTCAGTATGTTCGTAGTGATAAAATAATATATTCATGGTGATAAAATAGCATGTTCATGGCAATAAAATAGTATGTTCATGATGATTGAAATAGTACGTTCATGGTGATAAAACAGTATAGTCATTATGGTAAAACTGTATATATTTGGTGATAAAACTGTATGTTCATACTAAAGGTGTATATGTAACCATATACAATATATTTATGTAAAATAAACATAAGCCTCACTATGATTTATTTATCTGTGGATATACCACACCATAGTAATAAAATAGTATGTATGTGGAATTAAAAGGAAAATCTAAAAACAATAATAATTAACAGGAATTAATCACACGATCGTGACACTTCTAAAATCACTTTTGTTATTTCTATATTCATCTTTCTCACCAAATTGTCTCTTCTTCATTTTAACAATACTTTACTTTGTGGATACCCCAGCTAAACGTATCAGAATTCACAGATACTAGTAACATTATACTAGATTAAATCTCTCCAAACACCCTTCTTTCTATTATTTCACCCTACATCTTGGGCCCTTGTGGACAATAAAATTTATCATTATTCAGGTGGCTTTCATACATGAAAGGTGTGTATCTTTTTTCAAAAGTCTTTAAAGAGCTTAAAGCTATAAAAGAAAACATGTCTATGATGGTCGTGTTCATTGGATAAGGGTAATATAGTGGGTTGATCTTAAGTCTTTTTAGTTGAAGACTGTGATAAAAAAAGAAGCTTTGTGGTTTTTTCAGTGAATTTCAATTGCAATTGTTTGTGGAAATGCTGCCAGCAATATGGCTCGTTTCAAGAATTTCTAATATTACCATAGCAAGTATAAGTTAAAACATGCTCATTTATAAAGTAGCAGAAAGAAAAATGTCCACACTTGAATGAGCATTATGGGGCAAACGATGGTAAGTTCCCAACCACGACCTATATGAAAAACAAAAAGAGTTATTTCTATTAATGTCTGTTTAGTAATTAATTGTAGATCCAGAAAAAGAAATATATATTTTGCTTTAGCACCTGTTGAAGACTTCTTCACTAAAGTGAAGGCAACCCATATTGTTATTATTAGTGTTATTATTTCTAGTAGTAAGCGAGTTGGCAGAGTCGTTAGTACGTTGGACAGAATGCCTTGCAGCATTCATTCTGGCTCACTGTGCTCTGAGTTCAATACCCGCCGAGGTTAACTTTGCCTTTCATCCTTGCAGGGTCGATAAAATAAAGTACCATTCAAGTACTGAAGTTGTTGGCCTTGTGCCTATGTTAGAAACAATTATTTCTAGTAGTAGCCCCCAGTGGTCCAGGTGATGCCTGGCTACCAAGAGTTTGTTAGTTCCTTTAGGATAGACAAATCCAGTCTGTTTGAACAATTTCAAATTGTATCTTTCTCAACATTGTTTCACTTTCACACTGTATAGTGTTACTACATCTGTGTACATACTTCCTCAAGCTATTCCTTCCCTTTAATTAACTTGCTCTCTTTTCTTTCAATTTTAGTCATTCCTGCACCTAAACAACCAATCGTAATTGCCATGGGCCAATGAGGGAGCTTCTATGCGGTTGCTCAACCTGCTAAAAATAGTAGCCAAATTCCCTCAAATCACACACTATCATCATAAAAAGGGAAGGACACATTGGACAATGTAGGTCTAGATAGGATGGTCAAGGTTGGAATACCTTTGATTATAGGTCTGCTTTATTAGGGCTGACCTGGGTGCTAAACAACATCATAATTTCCCAACCTACACATTGTATCTTCTCTTTTAACAAGGGACACAAGCCAATGAGAGAGGTCTCTATGTGGTCACCTGACCTACAAGAAATAGCAGCCAAATCTCTCTCAAATCATACCTACTGTCTTAAAAATGAACACATTGGATAAAGTGGTCCTATATACTAATACAGCCATCACTTGCAATCAAGTATGACTTGCTAACAGCATGCACCATGCCTTTTACTAATGTCATTTAGGTACCCATGTAGCTGCAAGCAACCTTGACCCAGAAGAACATGACAGCTGGAGGGAGAGAGGCTTGCACCCAGTACTTGACTGGTACTTTATTTTATCGACCAGAAGGATGACCCTTGAGGGATTTAAATTCAGAATGTAAAAAGCCGGAACAAATATTGTATGACCTTTTATCTGACACTCTAATGATTCTGCCAATTCACTGCCATATATATACTACAGTTCTATATACACTATGTCTAATAAAAGACAGGATGGTAATGGCTAGAATATCTTTGATCAGAGGTCTGCTTGGTCAGGGTTGGTCAACAACAACAACTAAGTATTTGTACATTCTCAATTTCTCTTGCTGTTTTTCCTGTATGTTTTTCTCACAGGGACAGACCATATCAATAATGTATATCATCTTCTGATCGTCATTCTCTAAAATTAAATTTGATCTTTAGTCAGTGATGGATTTACATATGTGATATCAAAAATACAATTTCTTTTGCTTATTCCCCATTATATTTTCTTTATCCCACTTGGTTTTATACCACATTGTATTTTTTCAACCCATCTTTCTTGTTTTACTTACATTATTGCTGGGATCATCAAATCATTGTTATGTCTTTTAACATAATCATTCCCAGCAAGTATTTTATATTAACACATCAGAGAAGGAACAATTTTTCTCTTTTCCTTCCATAGCCATCACAAATCTGATGTCACTACTATCCCAATATTTTCCCTGATCTTATTTTTACAATTTTTTGTTGCATGTTAATGATAGAACAAGCTTGCCTGGAACCTAAATTGTTATAAAAAAATTCACTCTGTAGAGTCTTGTCCTCTGAGTTTCTTTCCAGTTTCTTTTTTTTAATTCCACCAGATTTCGTTCTATGCACCAATCCTTTCTGCATGCCCTTTGATTTTTCTATCACCAAATTTCACCTCTTTGACATAGAGCATTGCATATTCTGCTTCACTTCTAATAGAACAGTTTTCTTTCCTGATCTCTCTCTTTCCATGCGGTACTTACCCATTCACACATTTTATCATTGCTATGTAACATGTCACTCCAACTTTTGTTTCTTTATATACATCTTTCATACTAAAACACATGCCTCTATATATTCTTGCCATAAATAACTTTTCATCTCTTGCTTGTCTACCAAGCTGGAGATTCTCTCTCCGGATTCTCTTAATGATTCCATCCAACACCTCTAAATCTGCTTTTCTTAAATTGAACCACATTTATCAATAAACACCTACTGAAGTTTATTGACTTGACTAAATTTGTGTTGATTAGATCCAGTTTATCAGACTTTTCATTTGGATTTGGATTTCATTTGAAATCTTTGTGATTAATTTAATTTTTTTTATCGTTTCATCTAGTTCCCAGTCAAGAAAATTTTTTATTGGATCATAATATAAAATATTTTTTGTAGTCAAAATATTTTTACATATTGTCTCATAATGATAAGGCCTTTTGTTGACAATTTACTTTAACTGATTACCTACTGCCTACCCTGAGTATTTACTCACAGCATGAGCCTGGCCTTTGATCCTACATCTGTTCAACCAGAGCTGAACTGGAGGATAAATAACAACAACAAATAACTGTTTTCTTTTTAAAGTTGACTTTATGCTATCTGTTTTGGACTGATCCCACAATAAAGCAATAATATCCTTTAAAAAAAATTCCATTGGTAAAATACAGCAAATATAGAGTAAATTTCCATTTTGCATCCATCAATAACCACGAAGTGACATGTGCTACTATATGTTGCATAAGCATTTAGATGGAGTAAAAAAAAAAAAAAACACTTCCACTACGTTTGACTAATGAGTGCTTCAGATTCTAATCACTTTTACTTTATTTATTTAATTTAAGCAATTTTTATTCTGCCCCTTTTCTCTCAAAAGCCATAGTTTAGCTTATTGCTTTCGCTTTCTTTCGTCGTACCTTTATAATGTGATATAGAAACAAAGCAATAATATTTACATACTTTCCAGTTAGATATAGCCAATGGGATGAAAATGTTGATGAAGTGAAAAATGAGATATAAACTGTTACTGCACAGTAAAGCACACAATCAGGGAGTTTTTATTTTAAATTTTATTTTTATTTATATATTTTTTACTTTTAGGAATCAGTAAACATGGCACATTCATCAACATCAACATCAACATCATCATCATCATCATCATCATCACCATCACCAGTATCATCACCAGCATCATTATCATCATCATCACCATCACCATTATCATCACAGTTGTTATCGCTAGGTTTTGTATTGATTTTTCACGTAAAATGTAAGTCATAAAGGTCAAACAAATACTTTTCGACAATCTGTAGAATTCCGTTTCCAGCTAAATGTTTTGTTTTCTACCTATTTTTACAACACACAGCAAGCTAGCTCTCTCTCTCACTATCTCTCTCTCACTCACTCACTCTCCCCCCTCTCTCTCTTTCTCTCTCACTCTCTCTCTCTAGTTTCTGTACAGAACTACTGGTTTGTATATTGTTACTTTATTTACAACGTATGTGTATGTGTATGTGAGTGTATGTGTGTGTGTATGTGAGTGTATGTGTGTGTGTATGTGTGTGTATGCATGCATGTGTTCATGAGTGTGTGTGCATGTGTGTACAAAGGTGTGTGTACATAAAAAGATAGCACTATACTGTTTAGTTTTTGTTTTTGTTTTTTTTGTTTGATAGACCATCTCACAGCAACTGTAACCTGCACATATCCCCCCATCATCACCACCACACAAAAAAATAAGTATAGCAAATGAACAGAGACACCAGATTTCTATAGATCTAGTGAGAAACACTATGGTGGTGGTTGTTATTGTTTAACACTAGGTCAGCTGTGATCATGCAGACCTGCGATCAAAGGTTTTCCAGCCAAGTGACCATCTTGCCTTTTTTTTTCTTTCAAACAGTAAGGTGTGATTTGAGGAAGATTTGGTTACTGTTTCTAGAAGGGTGAGCAATCACACACAACTTGGTGTTGTTGTTGTTGTTGTTGCTGTTACTGTTATTATTGTTTAGACCGAGGTCAACCCTAATCGAGCAGACCTACAACCAAATGCATTACAGCCGTGACCATCCAGTCTTTTTACTAGACATAGTATATCTAGGACTACATTATCCAATATGTCCTTCCATTTTTTTAATATGGTGTGATTTGAGGGAGATTTGGCTGCTATTTCTGTCAGATCGAGGGACCACGTAGAGGCTTTCTTTTTAGCTCATGTACCAAGTGTTCATCTTTTAGGCAGCCTTAAATCATGATCATCATCATCATCATTTTTATGTCTACTTCTCCATGGTGGCATGTGTTGGACGGGACTTTTTGAAGCAGTGTTTTATGGCCAGATGCCATTCTTAACACTAACCTTTTTAGTCACATGCAGGGATACGGTATACCTATTCTAAAAACTGGGATACTCACAATAATAAGTGAACTGAACTGCCTACAGGAGTTGAATCCCATATTTGTCGTATACCGGATGACAGTGTTACTGATTACATTACAGCACCTCTGAACATATATCAATATAAATTGGGAATATAGAAACAATGGAAAATTTTATATTCACACAAGTATTGTAAGTAACTAACTATCACTAGGAGAGAGGTAGAAAGGTTCATAACTAGATGTCAAATTCAGTTGTCAGAGAGGATAAACAATTAGTCAATTTGTCATTGTCTTACACTTGCAGGATGGAAGGAAGTGTACTAAGTGGTTTGAACAGCAAGACATCATAACAAGATGAATCAGGAATTCATCAGGGAAATATTGAATTGTTTTGTAAATGAGAAAAATGTTTTTAACTGTAAGTTATAACGAAAACAAATACATATGAGATTAAGTAGAAAGAGAATAAGAATAGCTAACCCCCAGATGAGGTGCTATAGAACTTAGATAAGAGATTGTGAGTAAAGCAATTGAAATACTAGTTATTAGCTTAACAAAAATGAATCATTTTTGTTTAGTCCCAGATCAACAAGTCGGCTCTGATCAAGCAGACCTATGATCAAAGGCATTCCAGTTGTGACCATCCTGCCTTTTCGGGAGTTGCTAGGACTATATTATCTAATGTATTCTGTCCTTATTTATGATTGTAGGGTGTGATTTGGGTGAGATTTGGCTGCTATTTCTAGCAGGTGAAATAACCATGTAGAGTTAGTTACTCCTAGTGGCAGAAATAACAGAAACATTAACCATAACAAAAGTAAAAGCAAAGTACTGAAAAAGTGAAATTATAAAGAAATTGGGGCAGAGATTGGAAACCTATGACCTTCTGAAGGGCTAAATGTGGCCTTCTGAAAGCAGTACACCATTTGAGGGAAAATCACTATATTGTAATATATTTTTGTTGATTTAATTTTAATTAGAACCAATCTTTTCAACTAATTGCGAATCTTCAAAACACTTGTTTATATTTCTTTACCTACACTTGTAATTACTTGTTTAAAGTAATTACAATAGCGTTTAAAACATAGAAATTCAAAGAAATTTAAAAGAAGAAAAAAAACTAAAACTCTGCCTAAAACTTTACATTTTGTTAGAGTTTTTATGAAAAATTATATTTTATAAAGTAATAGGTTTAGCAGTATAAATTTTTTTTTTTTTTAAATACAACCTTGTCAGATAGCAGTTAACTTCAATGTAGCCTTCCAACATAAAAAGATTCTAACCTCTGACTTAAGGTACTGGATTATAAAACAAAAGTGGAGAATAGTTTTAATGAAGCCAGTACAGAATAAAGAAAAGACTAATACTAATATAATCCAGTATGTAGTTATAAGAAGACAAAGAATCATAGATTCCACAGATACCATATTTCTTGTGAGACAGTTTCAAGGCAAATTCTTTGGAAAGGACAAACTTATACTTTTTATTTAAACAGGCTTTTGATGGAGCTCTACATTCTATAATCTGGTTCATAATTGAGAAATCTAATTTTAGATGTATGGTTTGTGAGAGCTACTGATGTCATGTACAAATATAGAGAGTGGTTAAAAGATAAAGTCAGGATTATCAGTATATACAGTGATCACAAGTTTCTGGTCAGATTACATCAAAGCTCTGTTCTCAAATGTATTGCTTCTTGATGTTAAAACCATTTCAAAGGCTTTCGAGACCCGGTAATTGTGGAATCTTCTGCATGAAGTTAGCCATATTCTTGGGTGGAGGAAACTGAAGGTAAATTTAGCCAGTAACAAAGCCCAAAAACATCAGGAAACTTACCATACTCAGTGTGAAGAAAGGAAGTAGACAGACTGACAGGAAACCAACATTTTAAGTTAACAATATACACTGGTATTTCTTCAGAAAGTCTTACCTTTTCTTCAGTGCCCTTATTTCATGGTAGCCAGTGGAGAGTTTGCCATACAACACAATCTTAGGCAGGTGATGATCCTCTCTGAAGAAATCCCTTGATGCATGCCACATTGACCATCACTAGTGGTCAGCTATAGCCTCTGATCACGAGGCCTGGCAACACACCATTCACCAGTCTGTCTTCTCCTTTAAGAACACATGCAGGGCTGGCCTTGAGGGCAACATGAGAGAGAAGAAGAACCATGACACAGCAGCACTGAACCTAGAACAGCATTTCACTTGCAAGTCTACCTGTCCTATATTGTGCTCATCAGCCACCAACAAGCCTGAAATAGACATGGACAGCTTCTTTCCTGAATCTGGATTTGTGAAGTCAAGCCTTGATACACTGGTATACACAGCCAAGGAACAAAAAACTATTGACTGTTTATTGAGAAGGTAGATATATTTTGTTTCTTTGGTGATATAATTTAGTATTGGAGGTGGAGCTAGCTCAGAGAGAACAGTTTGTTCAGTTTTTGATGGGTAAAGTTTAGAAATCTGCTGTCACAGTAACAAAACTACAACAACATTAGTACAAATGCTTTGAAAATGCCACTAGATATTAAAAACCTTGGCTGATGTTTATCAGAGAGATGGCTGCAATTGTATAGTCTCATAACAGAAATAGATAAAATATGTTGGGTGGAAAAATGGTTGTTGTTGTTGCATCCCAGATCAGCTCCTGATCAAACAGACCTATGATTAAAGGGATTTCAGCCACGATCATCATGGTTTTTCTCTCTTTTTTTTTTTGCGGGAGAGCTATCTGGACTTCATTATCTAATGTGTGTCCTTCCCTTTTTTAAGACAATGGAATATAATTTGAGGGAGATTTGACTGCTATTTCTAGCAGGTCACATGACCATATAATGGCTCCCTCGTTTGGCTCAATTAGGTTGCTGTTTTTGTTGCTGTTGTTATTTAGCCTTAGATCAGCCTTGATCAAACAAACCTAGGATAAAAGGCATTCCAGCCATGATCATACACCTTTCTTTTACAGACACATATCAAATGTGTCTTTCCTTTTTAATATGTGGTAGGGTGTGAGTTGAAGGAGATTTAGCTGCTATTTCTGGCAGGTTGAGTAGTAACCGCATAGTGGCTTCCTCATTGGCTTGTTATTAGGTGGCAATAGAGGGTACATAAGGTAACTAGATAAATCCTTAGACAGTTTGATGATGAGAATGATGAGGATTCTCAGACATTATTTGGGGCTAGAATACTCCATTGTTACTGGAAAATAAACCATGAGCTTTCTGAAATGTGATTCCTTTCAGCACCAGTAAGGCCATTTTGCTGTTTTAATATTGATTACCTGGAGGGTGGTGGTTGGTCGAATCGATAGAGCAATGAACAAAATGCCTTGTGGTATTTAGTTGTTATGTTCTTTATGATCTTAGTTCAAATCCCACCAAGCTTGACTTTGCCTTTCATTGCTCGATAAAATAAGTACCAATAAAATATTGGGGTTGATTTAATCAACTAGATCAATCCCTAAAAATATATGGCTTTGTGCCAATGTTAGAAATCAATATTGATTACCAGAAACACACAAGAGACTCATTTACACAAATATATATATTTTAAGAGATATGTCTTGAATCAGCGAGTCAACTAAGTCTTACATCCCTGCTGGATTAACCCTTTTGATGCCAACCTGCCCAAGTCTGCCTCTGGTCCTATGATACAAAACTGCCAATTTTTGAAGTGTTCATATCTAAATTAAAACCTTCCAACATAATTTTATGTTAGAACCATTTTATAACGTTATCTCCCAAACCAGAAGAAAAAGTTATTTTACTAAATCCATCCATTCATGATTATTTTCAAAATTAATTGACACATATAGGTAATGTATATCATTAGAAATATGGTCACGAAAGAGTTAATAAAATTTCTAACTGTAATACTCTTTTTATAATTCTTGTAATAATTCTTTTTATTCTTTTGCTGGTTTCAGCCGGTAGGCTTCCACACAGTTTCTGAATAGAAAATTTAACTCACAAGGCATTGGTCAACCTGAGATTATGGTAAAAGAGTGCCGCATAGAGGAATCGAAATCAGAACCACGGGATTGTGAAGCAAACTTCTTAACCAGACAGCCATATTTTACTGATGTTTAATTTGTCAATTTTGATGGCACACACTATCTTTCTCTCTATCACTTCACTTCCTGGATCTGAACTGCCATGTAATGTACTCAGAAACAGACTAGATTTGAGGGTGGGGATATTTTGTTTTATGGTATTTAGAGGATAGGTT
>JAOPJM010001291.1:11140971-11151512 GCA_027124095.1 Muusoctopus leioderma
ACACACACACACACACACACACACACACACACACACACACACACACACACACACACACACACACACACACATGTACAACTATACCTACCACTTATGATATAAAATTGTGTTTTGTGTAATTCCGTATTTTTTGCTTGACACCCTCTTTAATCTGCGCTGGCTATTTGGGAGTATATATGTGGGGAAAATGCCATAGAAATGTTTATAATTTTGTTATCACATTATTAATGATACTCGTTCGTTATATTAACCCTTTTGTATCCATATTTGTCACAATATTATACAGTCTTTGTGAGATAATTTCCAAAAATAGTCAAGCATTCAGAAATAAACACTTTTGTGACCATATTTATAATAATAATGCATTCTGTCTTTTGTGTTTTAATTTTCAAAAGGATTCCAAGGATTATCACCTACTACTATAAATGAACCCCTATATGGTCGCTCTACCTACTAGAAATAGCAATAAAATCTCCCCCAAATAGCACCTACCGCCTTAAATAAGGAAAGGCTCTTTGGATAGACTAAAACAGAGTTATAGACACCTCCATGAAGTATTTCGTGGAACAGTGTAACGTGTGCTGTGTGGGGTTCACTGTGTCACTGCATATTGCATTCATTAAGATTCTTAGTCGAAAAATATCCTACTGGGTTCAACTTTAGCTCTCATCCTTATGGTATTGATAAAATGCATACCAGAAATCTACTGTATCAATGAAATCAACAATAACTTTTAGATGTCAAAAATAATATTAGCATATATAGATGAAGTGAATTGGTTTAAACTGAGAATAGAACTGGGTTATGAAAAAACTTGGACAAATATAGATTTATTATGTTCGTTCTACGTACTCTGTATTTTACTTTTCAGAATATTTTCTATTGTAATGGACTTTTTGACTTGTGCTGTTAGTTGCGACATCAGTCAAACACATGGTGCACAATTCGCTAGGTTTACCATGTTGAGATGCACAAGTATATAAACGCATCGGGAAAATTTAGAAAACATTGTGAAAATATAAAACGGCAGAATATGAAATACAGTGAATTGATTTCTCGTTCAGCTTAAACGTTTCTTATTATTTAAGACGAGTTGAAATGAGACTTCCGTATGAAGAAAAAGATATTCTGTTGGTTCCTGTGGTACTGACATCTGCTAAGGGAATGAGTAATGACAGGTTGATAGAGTCCTGCTGAGGCGAGGCTAAAAGCGCTTCTTTGAGTTCCGCTTTATATAACCAAAATGGCTGCTAGAATACCGTTCTCTCATTAGCTCATAAAACCGGTGAACGACTAAAACGTCACCTGCTGCATATGTATTTGTTGATTTCGGTGGCGATTTCTTGCAAGTGTAGCTAATATTCGGTATCACTGGTTAGATTATCTAGGCATGTGGTGCTTACGTATACGAGAATAGTGTTGCGGTGCAGGCAGGACTTGTTTGCCTTAGTTGCCAATGGTTTGTAACAGAGAGGTTACGTAAGTATGTAAAACTAACATAGTCTGTGTTTAAATCAGTTAATATTGTGGTGTTGGTGGTGGTGGTTGGGGGGTTAGACCCAAGTTAGCCCTTATCTTCAAAGGCATTTTATCGTGACCGTCCTTTCAGATATAGCTTATATCAGACTATATTATCCAATATGTCAGTTCCTTATCTTTTAAAGACAGTAGTGTGGGATTTGCGAGAGTGATTTGGATGTTTTTCTAGCAGGACGAGTGCCTACGTAGTGGCTCCCTCATTAGTTCGAGTGTTTAACGTAGTTACTGAGAATAAGTGTCAGACTATTGTAATCTGTTACCTGCGAAAAGCTAGTGTTATGTCCAGTAGATTTAGTTCTCTTCTGCTTAACACAACGTAACTAGAGAAAAGTCCAACTTTTAAACCTTTTCAGGCCTGAAGAAACATTAACATATTTTACTCTTTATTTATATATTTATAACCTTTGAACGCATTTATTGCAAGATGAAGTTTCGTTTACAAAGACCTAAATTCTTTAAGAAAACCATGGACGAAGTTCAAAATATTAGGCACTTCTTCAGAAATGCTTTTCTTTCCATTTCATAGATCTAATAATGGAAAATAGTCATTGGAGAATACGTATACCAGGGATATATTTCGTCCAATAAAAGTTTCAAAACTTCTAAATCTAAGCTGTAAATCTTTTAAATCTTTAGATTTAATTGCAACTCAAATCCGTTCTGAAAAACTGTAAGGAACACCATCGCCTTTTTGATATTAAATTACAATTACAACTAAGCGATATACCAGCGAATTTATCATGGCTACGAAACAACTTTGGAATATAAGACATTGAGAACTTGATTTCAGTTTCAAAAATCGATTTGAACTCAAAAACTTAATGAACAAGCTAAATTTAATTTGTTAAATGTAAATTAATTCACACCACTGAATACTCCGATTCACAAAATAATTACTACTTGACAGATGCTTACTTTATCGACCCCGGAGGAGTGAAAGGCAAATTCGACCTCGGTGGCATTTGAACCTCAAAATGTTAGAGGCGTATGTAAATACTACATAACATTTTGTCTGCAGATCTACCGGTGATTCTGCAATACATCACCCTTTGAAATTTAATATTAAAAATGAATAAATTATTTGAGACTAAACATTATCAATATAATCTGTAGGCAAATCTCACTACAGGCCATAAACAAGAGGTGTACAACTGCAGTACACAAAATACATATTCAAATGTATTATGGTTGATATATTGCATATAGAACAATATGCAATATACCAACGCATCTTGAATATATATAAAAGTTCAATTTAATAATTCATAAACTTAAAATGACACTTTCAAAGAATTATTTGGTCAATGGTTGTAGAAAGGATATGAGAGAACATAAAACACTTCTAATTTTCTCTTATCTACTTTTTAACTTTGCCATCTGGTAGCCGGTCAAAAAGAGACAATAGAAATTCACAAAGGGCGTAAAAGAAGTAAATGGTCCCTTCGTCCGTTTCAACGAGGAGGAGTATTCCAGTTGTTCAATCGACGGTACTGCATAGACAATGAATTATTGTGGTTGAATATGTGAATAACAAAACAATTGAGCCCTACCTCAGATACTGCCATTCTTTGCCAGGAGTTCCCGGGCGCCTGCGAAGAAGAAAAAAATCACCACTGGGCTTCAATGTGTTAAAAAATAATACAGGAAAAAGAAGACATCTATGGACCATTGATAAGGAGTTTACAAATCTAGTACCCAAAATACACTATCAGTTTAATACTCATTGTTATTGGAGAAACAGAATATGTACCTGGATCAAAGTATGCCTGAACTTGGATTCCTGGAGAAAGAACGTAGCTCCATGGTTCATACGCTAAATATTGTTTCTAATTTAGGCACAATGCCAACAATCCCCAGTACTTGACTGGTACTTTTTTTTATCGACCCCGGAAAGATGAAAGGCAAAGTTGACCTCGGTGGGATTTGAACTTAGAGCGCAGTGAGACAGAAAGAATACCGTAAGGTATTCTGTCCGAAACGCTAACGAATCTGCCAATTCGCCGCTAAATATGATCACCATATCTGGGACAAAAAATCTGCAAGACTTCTTAAAATTTAAAAAGCGAATTGTTGCGCAAAGAATAGCGAAATAAACAAGACAATTATTTTCTCTCTCTCTCGTTATTTTTTTCTTTACAACTTTACCACCGAGTAGGCGGCCGGTCAAAATAAACACTGAAACTCCAATCGGAAAAAAAACATATTCATAGATGGCGTCGTTCACAATAAGCGTAGAGGTCCGTTTTAAAATGTCTGTTTTAACGTTTTCTTCAACAAATATGCCAAACTAATTCATTCTAGGCGTTTTCTGTTATATATGTTTCTCAACCAAGGCCGTCTTATCGCATGGGTACCCTGGGTAGTTGTCGGGAGCCCCACAATTTTAGGGGCCCCGAGATTCAAGTTGGACAATTTTAATGTGTTGGGGGCAAGAGGGTTATGGGCCCCCAGTACATTGTTTTTGACGGTGGCCTCTTCAAATATCCTTAAGACTGCACTGTACTTAACACCTTATCGTTTTTCAGTCAGGATTATATAAAATAACTCACGTGAAATTTCGATTCGATGGTCTTGGCTAATACTGATAACAACAACACGAATTACCGACAACAACAGTACCACAAACACAAACAGTACTACCAAATTATTATACTATCGAAGACGACGTAATCTCCTCACTTCTCTTGACTTTTATATTTAAATCAATATTTATTCCGGTGCTGTCAAAAATCCCGTGAAAATCCTTCTATCTGATGTATGAAGCGGTTAAAGAATTACTTGGACCAAATCCACCCGAACTAAGCAATTTCACAGCTAAGCAGCTTTGACAACTGACATCTTTAGCGAGAAAGATATATTGGTTGTTAACTATGTTAACAACCAATATAAATAAGATAAGTCGTACGATAAGTGTGGTTATGTACAAATATTTATTTCTACGCTAATAACATTTCTCGGTACAACGTACCGAGAACAAAGGTGTACAAAATGATTGAACATATGAATGATGTTGATACATACACAGTGATGAACATATAGTTGATGTTGTCTGTGTGTGTGTAGTGCTGGGTGCTGTACGTTCTGGTAGAGAACATACTAAGCCAAGTGGGTCTGGCTAGATGCATGTGTGCTGTGTTTGTTGTAGTAAAACGAGCTAGCGGAGTTGACGTATCAACTCTGCAGCGTACGGCAAACTGTGGTGAGAACGTCCGGAGCCACACACGACGTGGCGTCGTGGGGCAAACTTGGGATGAACTGATTTGTGAGCTTATGAAACTATAAATAGACTGCCCTATGGAACCCAAATAGAATGTTCCATACAAAGTTTTTGGCGGCAAATGGCAGGAAGTGTCGACTTCCTGCTCGAGGTTGCATGAGTGACAACCCGACTATCACGTGTGCTTTTGCTCTTACTCCGTGATAACCAAGGTGAAGGTTAAAGGATGAACCGGTCGTCATGGCGACAGAGCAAGTTCGTTATCCTTATGCGCCAAACTATAGGGACAAGTTTGCCAAAGGTCAACGAGTGTGTTCTCTGCCAGTGGGCCACTACACACTGGTGATAATAATGATAACTATGAATAACTAAAATGGCTTTAATTAATCATAATTATTTTTTACCTTTTCAGGGTATTTCTGACAATGGCTGTTAGTGCTTACTGGCATGGCGTCGATCCAGGATACTACATGAGCTTTCTCACAGTACCTCCAATCCTGATGGCTGAAAGAGTTATGGTAGCAGCATTTAGAGATGAACAACCTACAATAAAACAAAAAATATTTGACTATGTGTGCTGGTTTTTCCGAATGCGGGGATTTGATTACAATTGCATGGGCTTCCTTTTACTTTCTTGGCACGACACAGTCCGTTACTGGTCATCCATATACTTTATTGGACATATAACTATCATAGTATTTTTTATTGTTGGCACTATTTTCCGTCCACCTAGGAAAAAATCCAACGACTGATTTTCCTTTAATCTTTTGCTACTTTCGAACTCTCTAACTGTGCATTATGACACTCTTTAAGTATGTGACTGGAATTATGAGATTTAAAAAAAAAAAAAATTACACAATCAGAGCGAATGAATGTACGTACTTTATTTTTCATTATTTTTAAATCTTCTTATATAATCTGGTTATTCCCTTCAAATTAAAACTAATTTATCACATTTAAAGGCCCACATTCCAAAATCCAACCCACCTAATATAAAGTAATGGCATGACTCCTTGTAGTTTGTTATTTGTGACCTATCATGAACATTTTAAATCTTCTTTTGTTACAATAGATGACTCTCCCATCAGGCTAAATTAAATATCTATAAAAGATCTAAATATCTATAAAAGATCTAAATATCTGCAGAAACTTAAAATAATTCAGTAACTCTTTTTCATTTACTGAAAGTGTCCCAGTATGGCTACACTTCAATGACTGAAACCAGGAAAAGAATGTTAAGTTTTTTTTTAATTATTTTTCCAAATATATTTTATTGTTGATCTTTCTATTAATTTTCTGTCCTCACACCTCAGATTGCTTTTTTCAGTAAGAGGACATTTCTCATATGTTGCATATCTGTGTTTGCTGACTTTGTTACTCAGGTAACCAGCATTTAATGACTTCTCTAAAATTTCTAATGGGCTTTAACTAACTAAAAGAAAATGCTAGAATTTGTCTTTAACTAATGTGAGAATGAGTAAACTATGTACAAAACTTGTCAATAATTCCATACAGATATTACATTACATTAATCCTCTGGTACCTTCCGGATAGATGCATAGGAGTCTTGTGGACTCATGCCACATGCTTCAGCCATTTCTTCCATGTCCATCCAATTTCCTTCACCAATCTCACTTGTAGCCATGTTTCTCTGTCTACCATGTCTTCTCCTTCCCACAGGTTGCCAGTTGAAAGGCTTTGAGGAGAAAGCTGGGGATTAGTTGGCAACAACACACAACTAATGCTTCCATAAGAGAAGTGGTTATGTTACAGGATGTAAATATTTTTAAATTTTTGAAATGGAAATGGATGGGTCATGTACTCAGAAGAAAAAGAAGTTTTATAAAGTAAACATACAGATATAGAGAAATTATATTGCAATGTTCCTTAGATTTAACATTAATCATTGAAAAATTAAAGATATTTTTTAAATCAATAGAATTTCATCAAAATACACAATCTCCATTTTAGTTACATCAAAATGTGTATCTAATTTAAGGATCCATGTTGCTTCATTGGCAAAATATTGACCTAAAAGTATAAATGAAATTGACATTGTCTAGTTATGAAGGCAGAGTCTCCCAATGACTAGTTGGGTGCATTTACTTTTAAATTATGGTTCATTGTAAATCCCACAATGTATATCAATGCAAAATAGATAACTGTACATAGAAGAAAAAAACACTACTGGATATGTGATTGCATATAACCATATTCCTTTTACTTGCATGCTTCCAAATCTTGTGTAATAAATATCAAAGACAAAATACACTGAACACCAGCAATTTCACTATAAGCTGATATCAATAATCAGCATATTTGAAATATGAGTGTGGAATTTCATTCTGTAACGAGAGTCTCAAAACTTTCCATGTAGCAAACATGGTTTATAAAAAAATAAACAGGCTTACATGCCAAGGTGTCTAGTCTGAACTAATGCTTTGTCCTACTATCACTACTATAACCCTAGATAGATAAAATGAAATAGAAGTAGAAGACAATCTGTTCATGTTGGATCACATAGAGCAAATACCAGTAGAAAAAATACCTTGTGTCTGTCATGTGTTACTCTGATGCAAGAACTAAAATCTTTTCTATTTTTGTAAATATATTTTATCTAACCTTTGACCTATTCCCCTATCCCATCCCATGCCAAATGATAATAGAAAAGTATTTATTTGTTAAATCCACATATTTTACTAAACATGTTTCTGAAATTAATAAAGAAAAAAATGTATTTTTCCTTTCACTCTTATTTTTCTGTCTTCCCATCTATCTTTCATCTCTTTCTTACATCCTTTCTTTCAATGTTTTAGATCATTTCTTCTTTCCCCTTCAAATTTTTTTTCTTCATTCACTTTCTCTTTGGCTTATCCCCAACTTAGTCTAATCCACTTCTATTTACCATTATTTCTGTCATCATTCCTATTTTCTACTTTCGACTAGTAACTATATTCTGTCTGTTTTTCACCCCCACCCTTCTCTTATCCATGTTCTCATCATGTGGTTACTGACCACTTACAATGTGCTTCTAAACTGGAAATATCAATCTGTCTTCATTAAAACAACATTTCTCTCTTCTCCTGTCTCTAAAATATTTTTTTCTTCTAAAATCATATATACAAGAGAAAAGAAAAAGAAAAACAATTCCAAAGAATATTACTTTTCAAATTAAAAAAATTTCAATTGTGTCCAAAATGTAATTATTTTTTGTTTACACAAATTTAAATGTTCTTTGTTTACAAAAAAAAGTAAATAATAAAAAAATAAGCAAAATACTGCTTTGACAATTTTTCTTAAAACCTTGTATTACTTCTATTAAATTAAGGATTACATTTTTCTTTTAATGTCTTAGTCAGTTTTTCTCAGTTTTTCAGGGCCTCGGACTGGTAGGAAGAAAAGAAGACATTATCCTCAAACTGGAGATGTGACCTGAATGCTTACAACATAGTGAACTCCACTAAAAACACCTAAAGGCCAGGTGGTGGTGTTAAACTGGGCAACGAATTTAAGTCTACCACCCAAGAACAGTCTCTCCAATGGCCTTTGACACAGTTTCTGTCCACCAAATTTCACTCACAAGTCAACCCAAGACTATGGTAGAAGACACTTGCCCAAGGTGCCATGCTGTGGTCCTTATTAGAGTTGCAAAGCTGTAGTTGCAAGTCAATAAATAATTGAAAAGTAATAAAGCTAGTTGAAAGATACCAATATTTTCCAGAATTCCAGTTTCAAGAATAATATTTCATATTACACAGAATTATATCTACAAAATGATGGAGGTTCCCTCTTTTTGGCATATACATGTAGTCAATTGACTTGCTAGAAATAGCAGCCAAATCTTCCTCAAATCACACCCTACCATCTTAAAAAATAAAATTATACGGACAATGTAGTCATAAATATACAAAAAGACAAGATGTTCACAGCTAAAATGACTGATCATAAGTCTGCTCAAGCGGGACAGATCTGGAGCTAAACAAAATGATATAAGATTAGATAAGTTGCGTGGCAGTGTATTTAATGATATATAAAGAAGGAATTCTATAACTGTAATTGCAATATTTATTGTACAAGAAAAACATACCACATTGTATGTAACAATTGAACAATTACAAGTATATTTAAAAAGTACATATAGAATTCAAACTATAAAAGGGAAATTGTCAATGCAAAACATAAATCAGAAATCTAGGCTGTTAACTGTCACCACCAATACTTTATAAATCTATGAGAAAGCCTCTACATAATCGCTCAACTTCCTAGACATAGCAGCCATCTTAAAAAAAAAAAGGCCACATTGGACAATGTATTCCTAGATACAGAAAAAAGGAGAAGCTGCTTATGAGTAGAATGCCTTTGATCAGGGCTGACTTGGGGCTAAATGACAACTATTACTACTACTACTATTAAAGTTATATTACCAAAACTATTACACTTGTATTTAATGTAAATTACCCCTCCCCCTGTGTCATGTTAGAGTTATAGGTGCAAGCATAGTGTGTGTGGTTAAGATGGTTGCTTCGTAACCATGTGGTTTCAGATTCTATCCCACTGTAGCACCTTGACAAGTGTCTTCTACTATAGCCTTGGGCTGACCAATTCCTTGTGAGTGAAATTGGTGTGTGGAAACTAATGGATGTCCGTTTTGTGTGTGTATATATACATGCATGCATATATCTATATGTGCGTGTGTATGTGTTTCTCTCGCCACGTAGTCTTCGCTTAAGCTACTGGTGCACATTGTTAATATT
This sequence comes from Muusoctopus leioderma, assembly GCA_027124095.1. Lineage (NCBI taxonomy): Eukaryota > Metazoa > Mollusca > Cephalopoda > Octopoda > Octopodidae > Muusoctopus > Muusoctopus leioderma. The sequence goes on from JAOPJM010001291.1 coordinate 11,150,482, forward strand.
CTGCATAAACAATTCATCATGCAGCTTAGCAGTTTGATGGGTAAAGATCAGTGGAAACATTATCTTACTTAAGAAAACATGTAAGGGCATCCGGCTGTAGAATACTGCTTCAAAAAGTCTCATTCAACCTATTCCAGCATGGAGAAGCAGACATAAAAACAATGATTATAATGATGATGATAAAAGGGCCAGCAGATAACTAGAAATATTAATCTGTTTAACCACGCCACTGTCTGAGACTGAGCAGCTATTCAAGCTTAATATCTAAATATGAATAGTCACCAGAATAGGTGAACTTCTGATGAGTTTACAGTGATAAAAATCAAACTGGAAATTAAAGCCAAACAGGTGTTTGTTGGTGTGTTATAAAATGAAGTGACAGATTAATATTTCAGGCAACCTGAATCAACCGATTGTTTCAACATTTTCTCGCACCACAGCAACATACAATTCTATTTTTATTTCCAAATTGAGACATGAGAAAAAAATAAATAAATTTTTAATAAAATATTCTTTTATCAAAACTGACACTATACTTGAAATTATGTGTAGTATAATTCAGCTTAAGATACCTTTTTTGTTTAATGTTCATCAATGTTGAATTATTCAGACAAAAGTCTATTCTTTAATGCAGTTATTTTTCTCAATCTCATTGCATAAACAGAAACATTTTTCTGTGAGTGACTGGGTAGCGGTTTCTATATATTATTTTGCATATGTTGTTGATAATATTCGGCTGTGAAACAGTGGAATTTTACTATGTCAACGGGTTCTTACCAGTACAGCAAAAAACCAAATACTGACTTTTCAATTACTTCATGTGTGTATGGTTTTGTTAAATTCTGTTAGAGTCAAGAAATAAGATTAAGTACTTAAATGTTTTGTATTAAAAAGAAAATCTGATTACATATATATATATGTGTAATATATATATATATAATGTGTATATATGTGTATATATATATATATCATCATCATCATCATCGTTTTACGTCCGTTTTCCATGCTGGCATGGGTTGGACGGGTGATTT
>JAOPJM010001291.1:11180856-11194429 GCA_027124095.1 Muusoctopus leioderma
AAAACAAAGTGTTTCCTTCAATACTGCCAATTTTCACAACAATCTGTCCACAAGTAAAGACACTATAAACATTTTAATAAACAAACCTGTTTTTAGGCATTTTCTGCTCAATCCTTACAGGACTGGGAGATTGACCTAGAAAATGTTTAACAAGAGTTAAAAGCACCTCGAAAGGGTGTCAGACTTGTTGATGCCAATAGGAAGACATTATCCAGATAGGCATCAGTCAATTTTGTTCTCTATGGTTCTTAGTGTGCTTCATTATTGAAAATAATTGCTCACACAGTTAAGTGTTACCAAACAATGATGCCATCTTTTGTGCATAAATAACTAAGTTAGGATACTTCCCACTTGGATGAATATATTTTCCATAGAAGTCAAACAATGACATACTCATAATGAAATTTCAATATGTCATCAGACTGCATCTCAACCAATTCCATTTGATAATTTTCAGTGTCCACTTTCACATCAAATGGAGTGGCAAACAGCTTGAACTCATTTGCATGCAAGCGAAAATAAACACAAGATGAAAATGCTTTTGTTAATTTCTGGACCATATTCAGAAAAATATCTGGGATCCTGTGCCTCATTTTATTTTACAAAGTGGAAAAATGTGTGCAATTTCCTTTTTGAAGCTATATTTCCACAGCTGGCACAATATGACCATACATCTTGTGTATCACCTGATTTTTGTTCCTTGGAGTTGTAAACTCAAGATATTTAAATAAGTAGTGTCCACAAGAAATGCCAAGGTTGCAAGCCAGTCAGAATGACAGTAATTAAGCATCCACATTTTTTGCTTTCAATGAAATATTGCCACCTCTTCACGCAATGGAAATACTCTTTCCAGCATTGACATTTAGCTTAGCCCACATACATTGCAAAAATAAACCAGGTCCTCATATTTTGCCTCCCTATTCAACAAAAACTGCTGAAATAGGTGATGATTTAATCCATGAGATAGGATCACATTCATCATCTTTACAACAATGTCCATAGCATTCTTTAATTTCAAGGAGTTGGTACATAATGCCTCTTGATGGATAATGCAATGAATTTTAACCAGTTTTTGTGTGATTTCAAGGCTTCCCATTTGTCCCTGCAGCAATGCAATGATGCCTTTTTTGTCCCATTCATTGTGAAGCAAATTAGCTTTGATGCATCAAGTTTAATTTCTAACATCATTTTCAACAAAGCTTAAAAAATATCTGTTCCAGTAACCATGTCCTTTGTAGGAATAGAATAAACTCTTAAGGTCTGCTTATATTTCTGCAACTCGTGATCATTATTGCAGACAAACTGATAGATGCAAATAAAGATTTCTTTTCAGGATAAACAATATCCACTGCCAGTAAACATTCTGTAACAAACTCTCCATCTGAAAAAGGTGTCATTTCTGAAAAACATTTAGAGACTTTGTCACTGGCACAAATATTTCATTCATTTTCACTGCTTTTCCTGGGAAAATGTTATGTCAGTTTTCCGAAACTGGCCTTCGGTTAGTCAACTTCATCTTTCCTTGTCTGCCTAGTAAACTTGTTAAAATTTCCACTGTAGCAGATCTCATAATGTCACATGTGCACCTTCTTCAAAGCAACATTTTCTAGGCAAATGAGAAAAATGATTTCCCAGTGTGTTTGATGAAGTAGTAATCTTAGTCTCCAAGTATCTTGAAAATTTCGACATTTAGTGTCCTACCTTCCTGCATTTTGCATTCATGACAAAGGGAATTTTTTTCTTCGGTTTGATTTCAAAACTCAAGGTTATTGTAGCACATGAAAATATCTGATTCATCTGATGTTAAGAAAGTCATGTGATATACCAAAGTGTATGAACTGTTCCCTTCGCAAACCTTTAAATCACTACATGGTAGACATAGAAAAGGGGTGATTAGTCCATAATATTCCTTGCAAATAACTTGCATATCAACTGTGAACAAAGGAGTCAACAAATTACATACCTTACTAGAATGAATTATATTTTCTTTGAGTAGGTATTTAGCATGGATTTACAAATTTGACCAAGCCCACCTGAAAACGTGCACGCACATGGAGAGTATTTAATACATATTAATAAGGTGGTCCTACTTCCTGGGTTTCGTTTATACCGCTGTTTGATTTGGAAGACCAAACAAGACAACATTCATGATCCATCAGTGTGGACGTATGAAAGAGAACAAAGAAAAATCGTCCACGGACCGGTCAAAACCTTTTCGCTGGCTATAGGTTGCCTATCCCTCTTCTCGGGTACACCGATGCTAGATGCCTCGTTCAGACTGTCCAGTCTAAATGGGGCATCTAGCCGAAACAACTGCCAAGTCTTCTTCACGAACAGAAAAAAATATATATATATATCTCTTTGTCACTGACACTGGGCGGTGAGCGTTTGTTTGTGTTTCCTAATAAACCGACGTCCGGCCGTTTGGTGATCAGTGTTGGTGACAGGAAGAGCATCCGACCGTAAAAATTCTGCCTCAATAACTCTCTCCGTCCAACCCATGCTAGCATGGAAAAACGGACGTAAAAAGCGATGAGGATATATACACACACACACACACACACACACACACACACACGGTATTCTTTTGGTATTGGTACATTAATTGGGTTTCAGATTCGTTATATACATCCAGTTTCTTTAGATTTTATTTGTTTGTTAATCCAGCTAATGCTGATTTTCAAACTAAGAAAAAAAAACTGAGGCAACATGGTCAACTGCTAAATCAAAATACAGAGCAATGCAAGAAACTTCAGATTTGTTTACTACATGTTAGCAAGTTTCTTTGGCAATGAATGCACAAATACCCTTTTTTTAAATTTCATTTTCTTGATAAGACATTATTATAACATAAATAATATAAAATATGTGTTTTGAATTCTATATTTTGTAATTTATGTTAAAATTCTCGGCGATATTTTGATATGAGTAAATAAAATGGCCGATAAGAAAGTAAAACAAATGAAACTGAAAGAAAATGATTGGAAACCGGCAATAAAATGAAACTGATGATATTCATTTTCTGTCAGTTTCATTTCTGTTACTTTCTTGTTGGCCATTTGACATAAAGGGTAATTTGCAATTTATGTTAATGAAAGTGTATTATTTCGTTATTTGAACTAACGCACTGAATCCAAAACTGACACACTGAATCTGAATATACATTAATATACCAATAATAAATAATTAACGTACCAATACCGAAAGAATATCACATATACACATATGTAATGACAAGAATAGCAAAATAATATACCGCAAAACTAATGTTACTAGAAGGTTTTAAATAACCTGCGATGTTCAAGCAGCAACCACATATGCTTCTGCAGGTAATAATTTAACTATCAATAAGATTTGCAGAAAGGGTTTCCACGTTTAAGCCCACGAAAACGTCAAGAAAACATTCATAGAGCCTATCTTGTGTATAAAATTACATAAACGAATTATGAACTTAATGGGGAATGTTTCTTAGGCAACTGTAGTTACAAGATGCCATATAAATATTACTAATCCTACAAATTCATATTTGACAAATCCAAACTAAACACATATTTAGATTAGCATTTTTCTATTTAAGTAGCACAGACTAAAAGCAATTAGGCAGAATGTGTGAACAATTTCTTATAAAGATTAATCAATGAGCATGTTGAAAACCGGAGGTTTATGTTACAAAAGCATTCAAACTATTAAAACACTTCAAAGTGAATAGAATATAAATTGAACCAAGAAGTAAAACTAATTATCACTAATACTTTGATAGCAGCATTAACCAACCAACCTTTAAGCTGGTACCAGACAAAACTAGTTAAATGAACAATGTAAACTTTGCAACTTTAGTCAACATATGTCAGCATGACACACACAAAACATTACCAACTAACAAGTTTTTAAAGGCAAAAGCTATCTATCAGAGCAAAGAAACAAGTTTAATAACCTTCGCTTATCTCAATTTAATGAAGTGGAGTTCAGCTGTTGTAAAAATAAAATAACTGAAGTAATCATTATGGAAAATGGTTGAAACAGGCTAAGATTAGGTTCGAAAAACAAGATTCAAAACTAAATGTAACTGAAACATTACAGTATTCCACTCTCCTGATATCAGGAAAGTTTCTTTAGTGAAATATACAAATTGCACCCATCTATGACAACTGAAGCTAAAGGGGAAGCCTCTAAACATGGTCGCTCGACCTACTAGAAATAGCAGCCACATATCAGCCTACCCTCTTAAAAAAAAAGATTGGCTCTGCAATCCTAAATATGTATGATTAAAGGTCACGACTGGAATGTCTGCTCGATCAGAGATAGTTGTTCTTGTTTAACCATAGGCTGAGTTATTAAATCTCCAATAAAGGCGAGGAGTTTGGGGTAAGCTGGTAAGATAACAGGCACACTCACATGCACACGTTAAGTACGTCAAGTTCTTGTCTTATGTCCAATGCACGGCTCTGATCTATATGACAGACATGACTCAATAGCTAGTAAATACATTTTACTGGCAAGCCAGTATTTCGTTGCCAATAAATTATAAATTTCTCAAATTCTTAACTTCGTAGTTGTGATGAAGCACGCAGCAGTAAAATTAATAAGACTGACAGAACAACATTGATACAACTGGGTATCATTACTTGTTGCAGAGGTGGTCACAAAATACACTTCCCAATATATAGAAATCATAATATTATAGTGACATATCTATTCACGCAAATAAAGAATACTGAAAATAATTTCCAAATATGATTTGAGATTAAGATATTGAGGTGACTTCCCTTTACAGAGACATAAGGACCGGGGTGGGGTTCGACAATAACGTACATCGTATATGATGAAATAATTTGTTCGATTAACATCTAACTTGGTTTGATCGAAAGAAAAAGAAATTTATAATATAAGGTTTTATACTAACAGCTAAATTACGTGGGAGTATTTTGCATCCCTTTACACGCTATAGTGATATTTTCTACACCACCACTGCAAATAACTGGATTACATTATCATGTAAAATACGGACATTAAATACCAGAATTTTCATGACAGAAATTGAAAAAGATAAATGTGTCAAGTGGGGGGAAAATCTTTCGTTTAGGTACGTATAATCCAAACATCCAAAAATGTATTATAAAAGCATTACATGGGATAATGTCAAATCCAATAGATAAAGGTGAAAAAAATCGCCAATAAAATTTTAGAAGAATATAGAATATAAACATAAAAAATAAAAAATAATATACAGAATAAATATTAGACATCGAAAATTAACTTCAAGCTAGAGATAAAAAAAAAATTGCTTAGAGGCATTTGCTTCCGTAAATAGCAAAGGGAGGTAATTTGAGAAATTAAATCTCTTTAAAAAAAATATATTTTTCATGCTGGAAGAAAAAGGACAATCTGATCTTTGTTGGCAAGCAGCGACAACCATGGACGCGTTTCGATCTTGTTAGATCTCATCAGCATGGTATAGTCGTTTTAAACAGCTTGCCAGATCAGTGGAGACTTGAAATACATACATATATATATATATATATATATATATACACATGTGTATTTTTTAGACATACACTGTGTGAATATGTGTATTTTTAGACGTTTGGATTTTACGTGCCTAAACGAAAGATCCCAAGAGTTTTTAAACCACTAAACACTTGAGCCTGGTTGTTCTTATTTCGCATAAATTTATTTTGTTTTACAACACACTGGAAACATATCAATTCACTGTAAATAATCTATGCAAAAGTAAATCATTTGGTCTTTGTAAATGTTCATACTGACTGCATAAGTTTTGTTTTCCTGGGCTTGTTAAAAAAAAAGACACCTATATAGAAGTTTTGAAATATCTAGATACAAAACGCTTAATCTTGTATTTTTTTGTGTATAATATTTTTAAAAGATCTGGGGAAGACAATTTGTCTTTTTTTAAATAATTAAAATATTAACAAACAAACAAACAGACATTAAAGCAAATATCACAGTCAACCTTCCCTATTTAACTTCGACATTTAACATAAAAAGTGCAGTTTAAAAAGTCGAGTCCAGAAGAAAATCTAGTCGTTCTGACGCCAGACTTGTGAAAACATATAGCTACAAACAATATCATTAAAAAATTCCAAAAGAATACGTTAGAAATAAACTCCATCTAGCATCGGCTTTTAGTGCTGATGATTCGTCGTCGCCTTAAAACAAAATATGGCAAAACAACTGCATTGCTTTCAATCAGCGGTCCTTATATCCTATCCAGTCAAGGAGTCTCGCAATGCTCACCAAACAAATTATAAAAACAAACGTTTATGCGCTGTGCTAAATAAAAAGATTTTAAAAAATGATTAAAAAGGGGTGAATTCTAAGAACGAGAGAGAGAGAGTTTTATATATACGAGTAGTTCCTTAGACAAATTCCAACTTTAAGTGGACAATCATTTAAAGTGACGAAAAGAAAGGGTGCACTACTGTCAAAACAGTATAATTGTCAACCATGTCTATGATATAAGAAAACGAAAAAACACTAAGGTTTCTAGAAAAAACAAACAAACAGGATTTGTCCATTTCCAAACATGCCAAATATCAATAAAGAGAAGTTTGGGAAATGATTAGTGTAGACGGTTTAGATTGAGAGAACAAGCATTTATTAGAAAATGAGAAAATATGATAGGGGGAATTAAGAACAAAAATGACGGATTAGATGTTACTTCAATCTCTCTCTCGCACAAACACATACATGGTTACGATATAGAATAATGGAAAAATTCATGTTTACAAGAAAACGCTCTTCTGTAGTGTCGTGTCACCCAGAGAAACACTAACAATGAACGAACCTGTATGCGGTTGCTCGATCTGCAAAAAATAGCAGCCAAATCTCCCTAAAAACCTTCCCTAATGTCTTAAAAGAAGAAGTACACGTTGGACGATATACTCCTAGACACCATATGTCTGAAAATACGATAGGATAGTTACGATTGGAACGTATTTGATCATAGACTCGTGTGAGGAGTGCCGACTTGGGACTAAACTACTCTAATCCTCCAGGCCTACTGTCTACCCAACTCACTCCACTAAAGATGCAAAACACACACCAAATTGGAACTATGTCGAAATAACCAGAAAAAAACACGCACACACAAGGTGGCAGAAAGCGTAGCAGCAGCTCATGTAAACAAAGCCTGTGTGCGTGGTTTGTATGGCTGACAGTCAGTAGCAAGAGGAGGAAATGTATTCATCCAGTGGTTTACAACAGTTATTCATACGCAAGTCATAACATTTAACATCAGTAGAGAATAGAGCAAAAGATGTTTGTAACTTCATGCCTTGCCAAAGGAAACTGAAACGGTTCCAACAAGGAATCGGAAACAGGTTGGGAAGTCACACCGTAAGTAGAGAGAAACTTGTAAATATAAGAATGTATTCACAAATGGATCTACCAAAGTGAAACAACACAAGCACGAATGGTTTCGAACTTTCAAATAAAGGTCGATCTAAGACCGACCAAATAAAACCATTTTCAGATTTAGTCTCACCATAACAAAACGCCACACAAGATTTCCAGTGGATGAGGAGTGAGGAGAGGATTCTTTTGTTTCGTTTCTGGTCCTAATCAGATGTAAACAAACATTTAATATAACTATAAAGCAAAATGTATAATTTGCATCAAAAGACATTAAATTTGTAGAAACGGAAGAAAGAGTACCTAATACATAGAACAGAATTCGATTATTCGTTCGAAGCTGAAGATTTATTTCGTCGTTACTGAGTTCCTAGCTTTGTTCGTTTTTTCAGGTAATAAGGGTTTGTGATGCGTACGTGTAATATATAAATACACACAACATAAACCTTGTTTATGAATAGTTGACATCTACCGAAACCCTAAAGCTAGAATCAGTTTGTAGTTAGTATTATTTCCATTATATAAACATATCGATGACGGTCTTGATAATGAGCGATTCATAACGATTGAACAATGAGGGTACATCCAAAACAAAAGAACGCCACACCAGATAGTGAACACAAAACTAATCACTGATCTATAATAAGCCCTAAAACCAGAACAGCAACAATAAAAGAATAAAATAAATAAATAAATAATGAACTGCAACAAATTTGTCAGGATGTTGAATATATTCAAAAGAAAATGCTAATGTCAAAGGCAGTAGAGCTTTTTTATGCATGTGCATGTGTGTGTAGACGTTGTTGTGGTGTGAAAATCTAATTAGTTTTTAAAAAGATGACCCAATTCATGATGACAGTAAATACAGACTGCCATCTTTATGCTACTGTTCAATCAACAATGGGGCTGTTTTAACTGACGAACACGTACCAAAAAAATACATTTCTAGCAAAAGTAATATACTCCTTCAAAATATAGTGATACAAAAACCCCAATGAAATTCATATATTTTCCCCTTAAGGAGAGAATCACTTTGCAATCCTACTTATTTACAGCCAAAAAAAAAAGTAAGCGATTAAAGGGCGGGAAATTGTTGAATAAAAACAAAATCAGGTAGCAACGGACCAAGTAATGTTTGATATATTTTTCCTTTCTCAATTCTCAAACTAAGTTCAAATGAAATAAGTCCTACACTTAGAAATTCTATACTTAATATGCAGCTGAAATAAAAACCATACGTATACTCATAATTTTTTTCAAGCTTTCATATATTTGTAATGTCGCATTTCCTTTAAAGAAGTCTTAGATTTCAATGGTTTTTATTTTTTATTTTTATTTATTTTGTACGTGTATATAATTGTTTCTACCATAAGCACAAGGCCAACAACCCAGTACTTGACTGGTACGTGTATATAATTAAGTTCTGTTTTGTATGAATATATATTTTTAGTCATTAAAAAATAATCAGAATTATATCATATATATATATATAATCAGAATTATATCATATATATATAAAAATAGTCACAAATATATATATCTATATATATATAAAAATAGTCACAAATATATATATCTATATATATATTTGTGACTATTTTTAATCATTAAAATATAAAAGTTCAGGGGAAAAAATTCTATAGTTAATTTCTAAATAGTGTGTTATTAGCGTTTAAACGCCCAGCTGATGCTCTTTGTGGTCAATATGGTGTTTCGGGTGAGAAAGACGAAATTAACAACCAGCATAGAGTACGAGTGGAAACTGTACGTGGTCGTCCGACCTGCTAGGGAAGGACATATTAGATAATGTAGTCCTAGAAAATACACTATGTATGAATAAAAGATGGGATGACCATGGTCGAATAGACTGGTTATAAGTTTACTCGATCAAGACTGACCTGGGACTAAACAACAACCACCACAAGATAATTGTTGAAAAAAATCGCAGATTAAAAGAGAGTTAACAGCTTGGAAAAATTAAGAGTTGCATTATGAAGAATGAAATTAAAAGCCGTCGTAAAGATTCATGTAAATTATAAATATAAACAAGAGAGCCACTCCTAGGAGTCAGTCGCACGTTATAGACAATGATATAAGTACCATATTTGGAGATAACCCTGCACATTACGAAAGGATATGATACATTGATTGTTGGAATTCCTTATAATAATAATCATCATAACTTCTTACATTGACACCACGGTCACACATTTTAGGGGTGGGGTGTAGCCGACCTAGTACTTGACTGATACTTAAGTTGTTTAGCCGCAGATCAACCCTGATCGAAACCTTCCAACCATGACAATCGCGTATTTTTGTAAGACGATGCATCTAATACTACATTATCCAATGTATCCTTTCTTCCTTTTAAGACGATATGGTGGGATTTGAGGGAGGTGCTATTTTTAGCACGTAGAGGAATCCCTCGTTGGTTTGACTGGTACTTATGTCATCGACTCCAGCAGGATTTGAACTTTGAACAAAGGAACGTAACCACATGTTGCGAGGCATTTTGCTCAGTGTTCTGATTCCGCTAGAAAATCGGTAATGTTTAGTTTCCTCTACATTGAGTACAGGCCCCGCTGAAGTCGGCTTTGCCTTTCATATATATATATATATATATATAATTATTCGGAAGCAAGCCAATTAGTGAGCTTCTTTCTACACGGTAGCTCGGCCTATTAGAAATAGCAGCCAAAGATTACAGAAATTACATCGTCTTCAAAAATGAAGGACTCACTGGAAAATGTCTGAAAAAAAGACGTGATGGTCATGGCTGGGACGCCTCTGATCATGGCTTTTAAATTACAGCCATCCTAAACAACAACTATTCGGAGATAACCTAACTCTTCAGAAAGATTTGTTTTCATGTAAGTTAAAGATAGGCTTAATGAAATTAATTTTTAAAATTAGAATTACATTTTTTTGAAGACTACAGCAATAATTTCATGAATAAACTCGTAAATCATCAAATATATATAAATAGCATTAATAAACCACGTATACTTAAATGGTTTCAACCAAGTTCGCTTTTCCAAAATCAGAGACAATAAAAGCAGATTACAGCTATGAACGGGTAGTGACACTAGGTTAACATGCAGTTAAACCGAGGAATGAACAGTTGTTGTTTACCATTAAATCAGCCACGATCGGACAGACATGATTAGAGGCGTTCCAGCCATGACTATACCATTTTTTCCACGTATCTAGGACAGCAATACGTATGTGTCCATTTTTTCTAAAACGACAGAGTGTAATTTGAGGGAGATTTGGCTGCTATTTCTAACAGGTCGAGTGACCGCATATAGACTCTCTAGTTAGCTCGATGAACAAGTTTACACTGATGTTTACTAGTGATGTTCATGCATTTCTCTAGCGTATTGACAACATTAAGTCAGTGCAAATCAACATGGGAATCGCTGACCGACATAGCAGGCTAGAGGCACATAGTGAGGCTGATGCTCATGAGTTCGGTCAAACTGACCGTCAGCAGCAACAAACATCAATATAGTCCACCCTCACACAGTTTTGATTGAAGAAAAATAAAAAGGTTAGTGACTGACCGAGAAAACGTTCAACTTAATTAAAAAGAAGTTTAATTTTTTTTAAACTGGGTACACCAGTTGTTAGATATGTTTTAAATCTACGAAAACATTTGTGTCTGATAACTATTGTTCCTAACAAGTGTATAATGATTTACAACTAAAACTCCTCCATAATTAAGAAAAAAAATAGTGAAAACTCCTAGTAAGTCCTAGAAAAACTTTAATTAGAAAAGAAAAAGATTAAGCAAGGTCAGGTTTTGGAACAAGAATAACATTTTTAAAAACCTAAGAAAGCATCTAGAACTGGTTTTAATATCAGTAACGCTAGAGAAATATGTCGAGTAGAAAATGTTATGGGAAATGACGGATGGAATACCATGGGTATTTCCATCCGTCATTTCCCAAACACCAAGAGAAACAAGGAAAACATAAAAGCGATCTACAGATATTTTAGAAAGAGATAAAGCCAGGGAGTGGGGAAACCATCAATTCCACCAGCCGATTCTTTCAATTTCCTCACAGCAAAACTACTACAAACAAATCCAAACACAAGTCATAATGAAGGGAAATGTGACAGTGGGAGAAACGGCCACAAGATGGACAGTGTAATTTTTTCTTTTTTGTAATCATTTGAGTAAAAAAAATAACAGCTATTGAAAACTTGAGTGAAAATATAATTGAATAAAAAACATACGCGTACACACACACATTATATATATATATATATATATATATATATATATATATACGAGTCTATGAAAATGGTAAACCTGGCCTTGATGGCAAAAGGGGGACCACTAAATATAGTTATTTGTAGTGTTTAGTAGCTGACTTGCTGGAACGAAGTACTTACTACTGCTGCTACAACATTACAAACTACCAGCAGTGTGGCACGCAGACAACTCCTAATTTGAACACATTCCTTCCTGCCAACTTTCATACGATACCAACAAGCGAAAACATTTTACTGTTAGTCGGATTAACCAAAGAAAAAAAAACGCCATATATATATAGTTGAATAACAATGAACTTTACATTCTATAATTTTTTTTCCTCGATGTTCCTTAGATTGGTCTTAAATCGTGTCAAAAGATAAAGCGTTAAGATCTGTCATTCCTCACAACCGCCCACCATCTCGGATATTAAGTAAAAGCTTTTTTTTGGTTTAAAAAAATAGCCTATAATTAATGCAATCAGAAGCCATATAAGTACATAAATATTATATATATATTCAGATTACCAAAAGTAACATAACAGTAAAATGGTCGAGAGAATACCGGCTCACAAATGACACTAGGTTTCCAAACTACTCCATATGTTGAGAAAGCTAACACGGCCTACAACTATTGTTGACGAAGCACTACAAAATACCAAAAACCATCTCTTTTCTTCTTACTTTCATTTTCACCGAAAAAAAAAAGCAACTTATGATTTTAAAGAACCTAATTTAATTGCAAAGTAATTTTATATAAACAAGCAACTATGAGGGCTTGTGACCGTAACACTTGTATGTAGTTTAAGTGTGTATTGCCAGAAAAGATAATTATCAAATTTGGCCAACTTGATAAGGATAATTCTTGTCAAAATGCCCTTCAAGGAGAACAATAGGAACATGGAGGGGACACTACTGGATACTAACTAATATGACCAATGTGGTATGATCTCGGCAAGTAGGTAGCAACACCATCTGATGACAAACAGTGGCTTATCAGAGAGAGAGAAAGAAAGAGAGAGACCTGCAGAGACTCCTGGGTATCTTAAATATGGCTGCCCACAGTCTACCACTGGGTTTCAGGAGTGTATTTTGAGGGGAAAATACACAACTCTGCAAATTAGTAGGTAACAGAGTGCAGGATAATAAAGTGACACAAACACATTGGTTTTTTTTGTATTGTACTTAAACTCAGCTGTGTGAATTGAGAACCATCAGCAAAACAGTAATGGATAAAGCAGCTCAGTCTAAGAATATTATTATTGCTAATTGATAAAAAAATTTGCTTTGCAAATATTTTCCGTCACTAATCAGTAGTAAGTAAGAGTGTAGATTAAATTTTGCTTGTTCGTTCAAGTAATAATATTCATTCACTGATGCTTTTCAATTACTTCAGTTCAACTACAAGATAACCTTATTTAGCTATCATAAAACTCAGTTGGAACGAGAGGTTGTGCACTGAGTATTGTATGTAATAAGTATAGGAGCATTTTTTAAAGTTATAGGGCAGTTTTATATTAAACGATTACGCACTTATACCCGTTTCAACCAGCTTTAACATACTCAGTAAAATAAAAAAAGATTAGCGAAAAATCTAAGAGGATTGATATATTTAGATCATCACTGTAAGTGAGATTCGTAATAAGCTTTACTGCATAAGGTTCTCATCATATATAAATACATATATATAAATAGAAAGATATATATATACATACATATATATACATATATATATATACATATACATATATATATATACATATATATAAATAGATAGATATATATATATACATATACATATATATATCTATCTATTTATATATATGTATATGTATATGTATATATATATATCTATCTATTTATATATATGTATATGTATATATATATATGTATATGTATATATATATATGTATATATATGTATGTATATATATATCTTTCTATTT
>JAOPJM010001291.1:11197529-11207593 GCA_027124095.1 Muusoctopus leioderma
TATTGTATTGAGTACTCTTTTCTCCTCTCTGTATTGCACTGTCGTGCTTTCACAACTATATATATATATATATATATATAGCGATGATGATGATATACATATACATACACACATTCACAGACTGGCGTGTTCAGCCATGTTGATCACTCTGGTTTGTGAAAGCATTCAAAGGTCATGCATGCTGTCACTCTACATACAGTTAAATAATAGTGAAGAATAAAAACAATAACAATCTGTTGGAAACATAGTGTGTAACAAAAGAGGGAAAATGAAGTTAACAGCCCAAAAAGTCACTCCATCATAGCATCTCTCTATCTATAGGGTAGAAGCTTCTAAAAATCCATTATGTCTACTATATCAACCTTCGCTGCTTAGACAGGTCTGCCCCAATCAATATTTGTACCAAGTTCTTAATGCTATCCAGTTGCCCAGTGCTATGACTGTGGAGGAAAACCTTATCCTTAGCCATACATTTTTATAAAATTTTCTCAAAGTGGAATAAATAATTTTGCCACAGAACCCTTCAATAAAGAATTCTACCCCAAAATGTTAGACTTCCTTTCTTCATGGCAAAATAATTTATATTTTGCAAACTTTTTGTGCTTACTATTTGCTGGCACAGACCAGCACTAGTTTCTTCTGATTCTACTTTTTCACTTTTCATACATTTTTATGTTACTCTGATCTCTGAGATTAAATATGACAACAACTTTAATCTGCTTTTAGTTGACATTCTCTTTAACCTTAATCCCTGTTAAGACTAAAGATGATGACAGCTTTATTTCAGTTCAAGAACATATTATTTTATTTATAATCCACTGAATGACAGATTAAAGTAGAGGAGAATACAGTGTTCTTTGCTGTTGGTATTTATCTGGATGGAGACTATGTGGTTGGTTGGATGGTTGTTGTTGTTTAGCCCCAAGTCAGACCTGATTGAGCTGACTGATGATCAAAAGCATTCCTGCTGTGACAACACATCTTTTTTTTGTTATCTAGAACTACATGCTCTAATGTACCCTTCTCTTTTTAAAGATTTGGCTGTTATTTTCTAGCATGTCGAATGACCACATAGAAGCTCCCTTGTTGAAACGTATGGCAAACATATTATCTTGGATAAGGTGCTATGTGTGTATGAGTATGTGCTACTGCAATTATAAAGCATGAACATATATATATCTGTCACTGAAGATATGAACCAATACCATACATGTTACCCAAACATTTTGTTAATGTTAAGATGGCTGAGTGGGTGAGGTATTGATGTCGGATAGATTACCTGCGCATAGGTTGTGAGTTCAAACCAGCTGCACACATTTTCATTTTGTTTCTTGACACAGTACTTTATTCTATATTGCTTCAGTTTACCAATCAGTCACCAGATCTGCTAGAAATAGCAGCTAATTTCCCTCAAATTACATACCTTACCATCTTAAGAAAAGAGAACACATTATTAGATAATGCCTCCTAAAAAGATGTGATGATCACAGCTGGAATGCCTTTGAAAGACTGCTCAGTCAGGGTTGACCTAGGGCTAAACAACAGCAACAACAACAACAACAATAACAGCATCAACAACAACCTTTCTCTATTTCTGTGGATCTACCATTAATGAAACAAACACAGAAGGAATAGTTGCTCGATATTTTTTTTCTATTGCTTAGTCAGGAGGTAGGGCAGTGCCCATCTGGTGGGAGGGAGGGAGGGGGGGGGGGCATCCTCAGACTGGAGACCTGGCCTGAATGCTTACAACAGTCTCGACTCCACTAAAGCTACCCAAGGGCCAGGTAGTGGTGTTAAACCGGGCGATAGATTAAGTCTCTCACTTCACTCACATAGGCCATGGCAGGATTTAAACTCAGAATGCAAAGAGCCGGAACAAATACTGCAAGGTATCCCATCAGATATTCTAGCAATTCCACCAGTTCACTGCCCTGAACTGGGACTTTATTTATCTACCCCGAAAGTATGAAAGGAAAAGTTGACCTCAGCAGAATTTGAACTCAGAGCACAGTGAGTCAGAATGAATACCACAAGGCATTCTGTCCGACACTCTAATGACTCTGCTAATTTGCTGCCGAGATATGGTAGTTATATAATAAATTATTCACATGCACACACACACACACACACACACACATACACCCCTACACACATACATACACCTCTACACACACACTCACATGCATACATGCTCACACACAGACTCACACACACACACTGATACACACACTCATTCAGATGAAAACACACTCATACACACACATATACCCACTCACACTTACACACATACACACACATCCACTCATACACATGCAAAAACATCCATTCACATACACACACTCACACACACATTTTCATATTCACATAAACACACATGAACATGGAAATATATGCTCCCATGCACACACACACACACACACACACACACACACACACTCACACACACACACACACACACACACACACACACACACATTTTTAGTATTTATCAGTAATTATGAAGAATTACTTTAATGCAGTCAGAATTCTATTAGATACTTCAAGAAGGTTCATTTAATACACATATGACAGAAATATAGTTTATTCATGCATTGCATCTATGTTTGGTCTGTACAAGATTTCAGTGACTTGTGAAGAGGTCTACCTATTGTTGCCTCAAGTATGAATAGGTCAAGCAATGTGGTGGCCATGGCTAGAATGCTTTTCAACATAGATCTGATCAAACATGTCTGACTTGGGCTAGCAACAACAACAACAACAAGTATGAACAAGTAGGACAAATAGCATTCATCAGATGTTGTATCTCATGTGTAAAGGTCACAGTTGGTTGAGTTAATGGAGAATCAAACTCCAATCAAACCCTCCTCCTCCTCCTCCTCCTCCCTGACTGAACTACACACATGCCATACAATGCTAGCATCGGAGGGCATTGTTTGAGCAAGATTTAGATGCTGAATAATTCAATAGTTTACATAACATCACTGGGGATGGCACTTCGTTTGTCCATAGCCAAGACAATTAATTCTTTATGGTTTGGTCTACCTGAATGACTGAAATTGGGTAGGTGAAAACAGTGCAGAGGTTCATCAGATAGACTGTAACAGTTCTTGGCTAGTAGACTAAATCCGTTGCCTGGGTTAACATCACCACCTGGTCCTTGGATGTCTTTAGCAGAGTCCACTGTACTACAAGCAATTGGACAAGGCCAGTACCTTGATGTGCTGCTTCCGACTGCAGTAACATTTGAGTTATGTTTTTTTCCTCCCTTTCCCCCAGCAGTCTCAGACACCCTGCAACTAAGTTATGGGCATTGCCCTTACTCCTCTGACTAAGCTTTTTAAATAAATTTTTTTAATAAGCCCTATAGAATAGGTAGTGGGAGCACTCTATCTGTATAATGAACAAGCATTTCATTAACTTATAATACTGAGTTCAACTCAGTATGTCCGGAATGATAACAGCATGCAATGATGATGAAAAGAATGTGGCATGGAAGTGCTACTATGAAAGGCTGTTGAATGTAGAGAATGCATGGGACAGTGAGTGTCTACCACATGCAGATTCAACAGAGGGACCAACCATTAAAGTTGACATCAATGTGGTCTCAAGAGCAATAAAGGGATATGAAAACAGGGAAGGCAGCTGGATCATCAGATATAGTAGTGAAGATGCTTAAAACATCTGGCAAGGTTGGGCATTTGCCAGTCAATTTCATAGTCAATCCATACCCAATGACTGGTGTAGCATTATCATCATCAACTGCTACAAGGGTAAAGATGATGCACTTGAGAAAGGAAAGAACAGAAGCATCAAATTGTTAAACCAGATTATGAAAGTTACAAAAAGAGTTATTGCACAATTGATCAGGAGCATAATTAGCGTAGGTGAGATACAGTTCGGCTTTATGCCAGGAAGAGGTACTTCCAATGCCATCTTCATAGCGAGGCAACTATAGAAGTAATTAGCAAGGTGAAAGTCCCTATACTTAGCTTTCATTGACCTGGAGAAGGCCTTTGACAGGGTCCCACACTCTGTGATCTGGTGGGTGCTAAGGGAATTAGGGATAGATGAATGGCTTGTAAGAGACATACAAGCCATGTACAGAGAAGCAGTTAAGCAAGATGATAGTCAGCGATGATAGTCAGCAATGAATTCAGCAACAAATTTAGCATACAGGTAGGGGTCCATCAAGACTCAGTTCTCAGCACTCTCCTGTTTATTATAGTCCTCCAGGCCATAACAGAGGAGTTTAAGACCAGCTGTCAGTAAGAACGTTTGTATGCTGATGACATAGTTCTTATAGCAAAATCTGTAGAAGATTTCGAGAAGAAATTCCAGATATGGAAGAAAAACCAGAAATTGAAAGGCCTCAAAGTAAACTTAGCAAAGACTAAAGTTTTAGTAAGTAGGAAAAAAGACAAGAACTTGCTACCATCAGGGAAATGGCTGTGCTTGATGTGCAGAAAAGAAGTAGGTAGAAATTTCATACAGTGTACCTAGTGTAAACTATGAAAGCACAGAGATATAGTAAGATTACAGGTAGGCTGACAGAGACGGTAGACTTTGTATTTGGCAGATGCAAAGGAGGAGTTAGTAAGAACACATGCAAAATAAATTCTTTCTAATGCTTGGAAGGCTCTCTGGAAGTAGTTGACAACTTTTGCTACCTTGGTGATCACATTAGCAGTGGAGGTGGGTGTTCCAAAAGTGTAGTAGCCAGAGTAAGAACGGGTGGGAAAAGTTCAGGGAGCTATCACCTCTGTTGGCAACAAAAGGCTTCTCTCTCAGAGTGAAGGGCAGATTGTATAATGCCTGTGTACGACATGCAATACTGCATGGAAGCAAAAACGTGGGCCTTGAATGCTAAAGATTTGCAATGGTTTGAAAGAAATGAAGTAAGTATTCTCTACTGGATGTGTAATGTTAATGTGCATGAATGACAGGGCACAAATGAGCTGACAGAAAAGCTGGGTATAAGAGGAATTAGATGTTGTGTGCAAGAGAAAAGACTATACTGGTATGGGCATGTGATACCAGTTGTATAAAGAAGTGCTGAGTGCTTAAAGTAGATAGAACACATGGAAAATGGAGACTTAGGAAGGCATGAGATGTAGGAGTGCAGGTTAACCTCAAGAAGCTGAACCTCACGGAGCAAAAGGGACTATGATGATTGGTGACATGCAGTGCAAGAGAAGACCCACCCACTGGTGTGAGTATGGCAAAACGATTGTTACAATCATAGCTAGTGGTGATGGAGGTTGGGATGTATAATAATTGGGTCTCTCACTCTGTATACTCCTATTAAGTTTCCATCTACTACTCTATTCATTACCCTCTCATTTATTACTCCCTATCCTATTCACTGTACTACACCATCTGTGTAACAAGAGATGGCATTTGTTCTATCCATCCACCTTCACCCACTATAATTATTATCACTGTACCTCTCTCCCACCATCACCCCTCTTATCACTCTACCTATCTTCCATCATGACGAATGGGATGGCATCGGATCTGCCCATATTCAGTACATCCTACAACAAGTGAGATGTCATTCTCCGACTCATCTAGGAGGGCAGTAACTCCAAATAAGAACTGCACTCGGACTACAATGACCCATCCAATCCATGCCAGCATGGAAAGCGGGCATAAAACGATGATGATGATGATATGTATATATATATGTGTGTGTGTGTTTGTATAAATGTATACACAAATGATGTGGTGTGTGTGAATATGTGTATGTTTGTAAATGGTAGTGTGAAAGTGTGTGTTGACATAAAAAAAGGCAAAATAAAAATAGAAATAAGATAAAAATCTATTGTTTGTTTGGTCTTTGTAAAATTTTAATGTAACATGAATATGTCATGTTTTGCTGAATTCCTGTGACACATGAAGAATTTTTATATATTTTATAAATATTGTCTTCATAAATGCTAGCTTCACCATAAAATTATTGTCAAAGTTAAAATTTTTGACCATGACAGTTTACAGCTGTGTGAGTGTGTGTTGATATTTTATATATTATATGTAATTTTCTGCACATATTTTTACACTTAAACTTATGAGCTTGGTGTGATTGTATTTCAATGGAATCTGTAAGCCATTTCAAAACCTACTACAATATGGGAGGGGAGGGTTAAAAGAAAATATCATCACCATCGTCATTGTCGTCGTCGTCATCGTCATCATCATCATCATCATCATCACCATCATCATTTTACATATTTTTTTAAAAACCTTGCATGTTTCAAAGGAATCTGTCATGATATGGCAACTACATAAATACCTTATATGGTGATAAATGCGAGAATTTTAGAAGACTAGTGGTAGCAAGCATTAGCTAAATGCTATGTAGAACTTAATCTGCGGAACCAGAGTAAATATTGTTGTCATGCCTGCCATAGAAGAGGAGTAACAGAATTTCAATATAACAATATACAGCATTGGCTAGAATGCTTTTTAGTACTCATTCTGGCTCTCTGCACTCTGATAACAAAGATGAAACAAATGCCATAGAATTAGAGGCAAGTTTCTGGCAAGTATCGATGATGATGATGATGACGATGCAAGAGGCAAGTATTCAATAACATTTTCTGATGTGTTAGCTATTTAGGAAGAGTCAGAGATAGCTGAATTAACAGGAAACTAGATAATCAGTTGAAGGGTATGTAGCACATATCTTCCTACTGGCACAATGCTGTGGAACTTGGCTAAAGTACTTTAGATTTCAATAGCTCAGTTCATTTAGCTGCCAGCATGTACCACTGTGTAATGTTCATCTCTGTGAGTAGCTGCAGCACTTTTGATTACCAGCAGTAAGCTTAGGCTTAAGTGCCCCTAATCCCGAAGGGGTCCCAGAAGCAACTTTTTTTAATGAGCTGCCCTATTGTTGCTGGTTGCAAAGGGGTCCCCATAAAAGTTCTAGCTTCAAGGCCCCCAAAATATAAGTCCACCACTGATTACCAGTTAAGATCATTTCACTTTAAACAAATCCCTAATGCTGAAGGGAAAGGCATATACCTCATAACATCATATTCCTAGTCATCATAAAGATAGAGATATAGTGATGTTTGTTGGAGACAGTTGAGTTTTGTTTGTTTAAAACAAGTGGGAAAGTTAGACAGCATTATTTGTGTCCTTCTACATTTTAATTTCAAATCTTGTCAAGGTAGACTTCATTTCTCACCTACATTTGGGGGTTGATAAATTAAATACCAGGCATGTTCTGGGATCTTGGATTGATTCAAGCAAGTATGTTCTTCAATACATTTCTGGCCTTGTACCAATATAAGAAATCATTATTGATAATAATCCTGTTGTTGTTCAAATGTGTAAATACTTAGACTTTCTTTAAAATAATTTTGGTGTTAAAACCCTTATAGAAAGGTTGTGGATATGTGAATTGAATTAGTGAAATATTTGCTTCAATGAAATCAGGGAGAGATTTTTCTTTATTGGTTTGGTCTGAGACCGGTGAGATTGATGCACTTACTGTTCATTTTGAACAGTTGCAAGTCAACAGCTGCATGAAAAAATATGTGTATGGTAGGAAAAAATGTAGTAGGTGTACAAAAGGCAGAGAGAGGAGACAGTACGTCTGCGCACCAGAGGTTGGAGTGTGTTAGTGAGTGACTTCCTGCAAATCAGTTGAGTGTCTTTTCTTTGGTCTACGATGTCTCTGTGTGTAACAGCTGCAACATCCCAGATGTGGGAGCAGTATTCTGTGGTGGGTCTAACCTGAGCTTTGAAAATGGTTAGTAGTTGTTGGGGGCTAAAGTAATGTTTGGCCCTGGAAGAGGAAGGCCAGTCTTTGTGATGCAGTCTCTAGCTCAATTTTAAAATATCTATTGGTATCCAATATTGATCATCTGGTAATGTAAATTTGATAAGTATGTGACAATAAATACATAATACACTATAAAGGAATTGTGTGGCTCTATGTTCTATTATATAGTTGTTATCCGTAACAAAAATAAGTTAATATTTTTATATTCAGCGAAAAGTATTTTTATTGCGTGCGTGCGTGTTTTCTTTCAAAATTAGATCTCATTTATCTTGTTTTCTTAATATGAGCAGTATATAAATTATGTTTAGAATAATCTGTCTGAAATATTTGAACTTTGCCCAGTTTGTTTTTGGTTGGCTATCATATTCTTCCTGGCACCTTATTTTCTATATTTATAACCATCTGTCTTTTATTTTTGTCTGTTCTAATATTTTTTTAATTCTTAGTCAGATGGACTATTTATACAGAGTTATATGTGGTGATTAGGAGCACAATACAAAAGTTTAAATTCATGACCCTGTGGTGCTTCAATATGTTCCATATGTAAGAAATCAATGTATGTTACAAAATGGGGAAAAAAATAGAGACACTTTTGTGATTTGAATTTAACATTCTTAAATTAATCTCAAGCTTTCTTCGACATCATTAAAACATCATTATCATAATTTAGTATACATTTTATACAGGATGTAAATAGGAATGATTTTGAGCAGATCTTCACAGCTTGGAAATGGTGTGTGAAAGATTACTTTAAGAAATAAAGATTTACTTAATTATAGTAAATGAACTTTTTAAATATTTCTATTTTTAATTATGGGTCAAAAATAAAGGGTGTTGGAAACTCGATCTGGTTTTGAGTTTTGGTTCTACATTCATGTATGTAGAATGTTTTTCTACTTTCTTTATCATTTTTAATGGGTTATCTCTTTGTTTCCTTATAAATAAATACAGTTATTTTTAAGGCACAAAAGCCCTTCATTTTAGAGAAAATGCAAAGTTGTACATTTACAATTTTCCAAAGGGTTTTGGCAGTGTACATAAAGTGAAACGTCTTTTCAGAGAGCTGAAACTGAATTGGAAATTTAGCTCAGTGGAAGCACACCTTTAGCTCTATGGTGCTTAACACTTTCTTATAAATATGGTCACATAGGAAACTCCAATGAGCCATATATGACCTGAAAGCCATTTATCATGAAGGTCTTTTCAGAAAAGTATTCAATAACAGGCACAGATATGACTGTGTGGTTAAGAAATTTGCTTCGCAACCATGTGGTTTCAGTTTCAGTCCCACTGTCTGACACCTTGGTCTTCTACTACAACTTCAGACTGACCAATGGCTTGTGAGTGAATTTAGTAGACGGAAACTGTGCAGAAGCCCGTTGTATGTGTGTGTGTGTGTGTGTGTGTGTGTGTGTGTGTGCAGCTGTGTTTGTCTTTCCATCTGTCTTCCCATTTGACACTGCTTCAAAACCAGTGTTTGTTTGTTTGTGTCATGTAACTTAAAGGCTCGGCAAATAGAGACTGATAGAAATAAGTACCAGACTTAAAAAATAAGTACTGGGGTCGATTTGATTGACTAAAAACTTTTCAATGCAGTGGCCCAGCATGGCTGTAGTCCAATAACTGAAACCAGTAAAAGAGTAACATTTCCTGGTGTGGTATATTCACCATTTAGGGAGAGCCAGTTATGGCTGAATCAACAGGGAACTGGACAACCAGTTTTAGGAATCAGAGGCATATATCTTCCTGCTGGTAAGTATACTGTGTCATTTGGTAAAGAGACTTAAATCTCAATGGCTAAATCTATTCAGCTGCAAGTGTGTACCACTGGGCAGTATGGTTCACAACAGTAAATAGCTGTACTATTGTATAACTGACAAAGGTTTTGTTGACTTGCAGTACTATGTTTAGTTTCTTGTGGGAAAGAGTCTGCAATGACTGGCACCCTATCTAGGGAGAGATTTGTCTTGCATCTTTTTAACACTATAAACACCAGAATTAAGTACAGAGATATATTAAAGGATAACTAGCTGGTTAGGCAGAAATAATTTAATGTTGAGATATTGAATAACTATAAAACTGTTATTGTAAATATGGTTTCAATATTATTTTAACGTTACAACTATTTGACTTTAAAATCAGGTGACATACATAATAAACAAAAATGACTGTTCACTGACTACTAAATCCTTTTGATTAGGGTGTAAGTACACACACACACACACACACACACACACGCACATGCACACACACACACACATATATATACATA
>JAOPJM010001291.1:11294762-11310619 GCA_027124095.1 Muusoctopus leioderma
TTTATTTTATCGACCCCAGAAGGATGAAAGGCAAAGTTGACCTCGGTGGGATTTGAACTCAGAGTGCAGTGAGCCAGAACGAATGCTGCAAGGTATTTTGTCTGACACGCAAACAACTCTGACAATTCACCGCCTATAATAATAAAAGAAAATAGTGAGTAAAGCAATTAAAGATATGAATACAAAGAAAACTGCAGATCTCTCAGAGATAGTTGATGAGATGGTAAAAACATCAGATGGATTGGTCTTCCACTTAACTTAGCTAAGTTGGGCAACAAGTGTTATTCTCAAATTACTAGCAACATTGTTAACTTGTGGAGATGCTCTAAAGAAAGGAAATTACTGGAGCTTTAAGTTAATAGATTAAAAGATCAAGTTATTAAAGTAGTAGCAAAGCGGGCACTAACATATTTGGTGTAGTGAGTCAAGAAATGTTAATTAATTAAAATTACACCTGTAATGATGAGGAAAAAACCATTATCTTAATGACTGATTGTAGTCAAGAAAGGCAGGGGAAACAACCCTGGGATTAAAATTAATTAAATATAGAATGCAGTGTAGAGTAAGTCTGATCTTTGGTATTATGGTGACAACTGTTGACAAAGTAGTATGTTGTAAAGGTTGCAGATTTTATTTCAATCAAGGCATTGGACACAATACTATATTTTTTAATAAGATTATATTTTTTGGATAATTAACCTCATTTTTACAGATGAAACAAGTTTTTTTTTAATTTTTACATCAATACTACATTTCATTTGGTTTGATCTCTGATCATCATCAGGGCGTCTTATTCCTGGATATATACATAGTACTGGACTGGATTGGAACTAGAAACCTTTATTTCTAAACTTAGTGTAATAACAATCATATCCACAAGACATTGATGCCTGTACAATTAATTAATGTTACAATTTTAAGTTATTTAAATTTAACTTTCAGTAAAGGGCAACCATATTGAGCTGATGTCAGCAATGGGATTACTGATTGGGTTATCAGCAAATGTTATATGTACAGCTTCTCTGATTTTTTAAAGTTTCCACTGGTTCTCTATCAATTATGAAAATTCCATTCCATAGCAGTATATGAGTTCATTTCTCTCACCATATTTGTCCAGCCATTCCTGACTCAGATGTTTTACCTCTCATTTAGATTTTCCTACATTCATCTATTTTGACCTTTAGGAGCCTCTCTAATACTGGGGTGGTTTTAATGAAAGAAAGTGGTTAGGATGTAAATATGTTGGAAGAAATTCAGAGAACTATTACCTCTGCTGCAGTCGCATGTCGTAGAAAAAATCTAATGTAAGCAAATAGCATGTTTTGCGAGTTTTAAAAGTTTGGATGGCCATAACAGTAGTATAAGTTCACTGAGACAAAAGAGAAAACATGCAGAAAGCTATATATTATTTAATTCAATAGTATATAGCCTTCTGTATTTCTTTTCTTCTTTTGTCTCAGTGAACTTAAACTACTGTTATAGTTGTCCAGACTTTTAAAACTTGTAAGATGTAGTATTCGCTTACACTAGAATTATTTCACGACATGCCACTGCTCTGTTGGCGACAAAGGATTTCTTTTTCCACACATAATGCAGACTACATAATGTAAAGAAGAGTGATATCTTATAGTAATGAAATATGGGTGTTAGGTATCTGCAGTAGCAGAAGATGAATGAGATTGAGTATGGTTTGTTGAATATTAAATTAATGAGAAATACTGATAGAAAGTCTCAGTGCAAGTGTATTGAAAAAGCATTTGTGCTTCAGAATTAATGGCCAATGTATTTTAAAAAGAGAACTACATTATTTTAGACTTGTAATGCAAGTGATGTTACATAAGGCATGAAAAATAACTATGAGTTAGCAATGCAATAGCATGTATCTATAGTAGAGATAAATCAAAGAAGATTTGAATGGAAGTTGTTTGGACAGATTTATGAATGTTGGAAAAACATTGGCGAGATGAGATGACACAAAAACAAAACATATTTTTTTGTATTTTTAGTAATTAATCCACAGAGGTGGGGCAACATCTAGGCTCTCCCAGACTTTTGACTGTGAATTCAATAACAACTTATTCAACATATTGATTTTTCAATTTTAGACAATTTGTTTTCTTTTATGAAGGAATAGTTAAAATTTTGTTCATATTTGAATAAGTTTCACGAAAAACGTTTTTCTTGATTGTTAAGAATATTTCCACATTTGGGGTTTGTTATTGTCACTAGACGTACAAGTCCAGTTCATAAAGAGTGGTTTGTTAAATAGCTGAATGCCTTTCAGATCACAAACTCCATAATAAAAACTCTTTTCTAATCATAAAGAAGTTAAAGCAGTTTTATATATATAAAAACGATGTTATCAATTAACGTTTCAGTAATGGACATACTACAATATTCATTTTATAGAAGCAAATTTCATGTTAAACTTGAATATATATTATCGTTGTTGACATTGTTGTACTACATCATGTATAATAAAGTATAGTATGTTTTCTTTTTATTTCCCCTCATCTAAAAGCAATGTTTAGCAGTTTTTTGGTTCAAAAGCCCAAGTTTATATCAAGTGAATTTTTCTCCAAACTGTTTTTCGAATATCTATCTTTGAAAATAATAACCACTGAAATATGACACAACCATCTGACTTTCTGATGTTGACACATCATAAAATGTTATTGCTGTATAATCTATTCAGATACAAAATGACCGATGTGAGAAAAATCATGTGCAAAAGTTGTTTGCCAATAGTCTCACACTCCATTATTAATCATCTAGAAGATGGATTTCTTCAAAAACACTCCATTTAATCCATTACTGTATTTATTAATAGGATCCTTCTCTGACACTCACTTTATCAACTTGGGATTACCTTTTAACTTGGCTGCCTCACACAACCTACTCACTGTCATCTCTAACAACTTTCATATCTATGTAGATGACAATACACTATACACCTCTTCTAATCTCTGTATACAGTCCTGAACCACATACAGCCTCAACATTTCCCACCTGGTACACTCATGAATAAATATCTCAAAAGTAACTTCCATTCGAAACTCCACAAAGTAGTCTCATTATACAGGACCAACCACAAAACAGCACCTCTTAAAAAAATAAATCTACAATACTGTATGCCATCTACTTATGAACAATACACAGCTATAAACATCATTTTTCTCACAAATACGAGACTACATATACCACATAGATTCTGCCCATACAACATAATTCCAAGAATTTAAATTAAATCTAATGGTGTTTTGTATCAGTAAGAGCCAATACAGAAAAACTGCTATTAACAATGTTAGATATTTCCTCTCCTCTTGGCAACCTAATATACCTCACATTTTTCTTACTAAATACTTTGTTCCAAATTCTTCTTCTCCCAGAATACCTCCTTCCAGAATTCGGTCCTTCTAACTACTCACCTGAAACACCCATTAAAGTACTGCCCACAAACATGGTATGGTGTAGCTGTTACATGTTGTGTAGCTATTACACTCACAAACATTATAAACCACATCTAAAAAATGTTCACTGAAGTGATTATCTAACCTCTACTTACTAACATATAAGAACTGCCAGCCCACTAATGCATTGTATTTTCTTTTGTCTCTCTTTTTTTTCTCCTACAACAGTTCCTATTCCTCTGAACTACTAAGATATGTATGACCACTATCACCTATCCCCGCATGATGCGGCTACCTCTCTTCACACCATCTGCACTGTGTGTGTCTCATCACTCAAACCCTATAATCACCACCAAATGTTAGCATTAAATACTATTTTTCTGAATTCTTTCTTTGCAGAACTACAACCTTCTGAAACTCCTCCCATGATCACAATTTCCCTACAGTAAGCAACTGACAGAAGCTAAAATTATCTCCCCTTTTCTTTGAGAGTTGCTACCAATTACCACAAGGTTTTTGTTTTCTTTTTCCAATTAAGAGGGAAATTTCAATTAATTAAGAATAGACACAAGGCCAACAACCCAGTACTTGACTGATACTTTATTTTATCGACCCCAGAAGGATGAAAGGCAAAGTTGACCTCGACAGGATTTGAACTCAGAGTGCAGTGAGCCAGAACAAATACTGCAAAGCATTCTGTCCGACATGCTAACAACTCTGCCAATTCGCCACCAAATTTATTTACAAAATTCTAAAATATTGAGCTTTTACTTTCCTTTTATTTGTTTCCAAGTATTTTTGTCAATTTCGAATACAGACACACACACACACATTCTCTCACTGCTTCTGTACTAGTTTTAGTTTAATTTCAATAAAAGAAATGAAAAAACTTTCATATTCGACATGTTTTATCTCTGTCTTACTTTCTCCCTCCACTTTCTCAGGGAAGGATACACAAAGTCTACCTGTCAAATCCCCCTCTCTGTAGACTATTATTATATTTGAAAGTTACAGACAGAAAATACAGATAGCCACTCTGCATAAGCCATTCTCTCACTTTCCCTCTTCATATGCGATGTCAACCTGTCAAATCGCCCTCTCTCTACTGTTTATTATATTCGAAAGTTACAAATGGAAAAAATATATTACTGTACATTGGTGTTTTATAATAAGAGATTATTATTTTGTATTGCTTAGTCAGAGAAGAAAGAGCAGCATCCATGACGATTTACAGGGCCTCTGAGACTGGTAGAAGGAAGGGAGGAAGTTATCCTCTAACCAGTGACCTGCCTCAAATGCTTGCAAGAGAGTGGACTCTGCTAAAGGCACCCACAGGCCAGGCCAGGTAGTGGTGTTAAATTGGATGACGGATGAAGTCTACAACATAAAAACAGGAATGGCCCGTTCAATAGGCTTCCACACAGTTTCTGTCTACCAAGTTTTACTTATAAGGCTTTGGTTGATCCAAGACTATAGTAGAAGATACCTTCCTAAGGTGCTGCACAGGGGGGGGGGGGTCAAAACTCTAAACCATGTAATTGTGAAGTGAACTTCTTAACAACACAGCCATGACTGCATCCACAAGCCTTTGGTCAAACTTCTTGACCACACGGAAATGCCTGCATCTGCCACTCTACTGATTCTGCTGTCCACCAACCTCAAGAATGCAGTTGTTCAACCTGCTAGAAATAGCAGCCAAATTCTTTCAAATCACAACTCTACCATTTAAGGAAAAAGGACACAATAATGTCCTAGATCTGCAAAAAGACAGGATGGTCATGGCTGGAATACTTGTGATCACAGGTCTGCTCCATCAGGGCTGACCTGGACTTAACAACAACAACATATGATGCACAAGGCAAATAAATAGTAGCCAAATCTCCCTCAAATCACAACAAACTACTATCTTAAAAAGGGAAGGATACATAAGATAATCTAACACTTACATGGTACTTAGTTATGTCCCTTTACATTCTGAGTTCAAATCCGGCCAAGATTGACTCCACCTTTCATCTATCTCAGGTCAATATATCATTTATATCAGCGAAATATTGAGGTTGAATTAATTGACTGTGTTCCCCAAATCTCTCAAAATATAATAGCCTTCTACCAATGTTAGAAATTATAATCACAAATATTGCTTCAAGCTTTTTGAGCACCATGGAAATTCAATTCTTGCAAGGAAGAACTCACTACTCTACCATAACCTTTTATGTCATCATTCTCTTTTGCAACACCATGGTTCTGAGTTGTTTCATCCCACTGTACAGCACTTTGGGCAGATGTCTTTTACCATAATCTCAGGTCAACCGAAGCTGAATCTCTTTAGCACCATTACAGAATTAATTACTATTCTAGTCTATTACTATACTATTCTATTCATTTCCCTTTTTAACTGTTTTGAGCATATTTACTCCATATAGAAATGTTACTGAAGGGATATTAAAACTTTGAAACAATAACAATAATCTAAATTTAAAATAACTTAATTTTTGAATGATTTTTTTGCAGTCCATTGTCAATAACATCTATAAAACTGTCAAGATATCATCTAGGACACCTTTTTTTTTTTTTGTGCTTTGTTAAGTTTGAGTATTTTTTTTTCTTCAATAAAATATCAGGTAATATTTATTCGCTTTTACATTTTCCATCTCTAAGAAATAAACAGTAGAGGAATTCACTTTTGTATCAACATCTAGAAATAAAAATATCGAGAAAAAAAATACTAAAATGATAAAAAATTATAAAACAAAGTTAATTTCTACTTTAGTATTTGAATTTCTTGTTTGTAATTACATTTGTGATATTTATTCTATTACTCAGTATGATGGTGGTTTTGTTGCAGCTTCAGTTATTCTCTTGATGTAGTTGCTGAGGCTGGAGCAGTTCAATTTATTTGATCTATTTTCAGATACAACTTCACTAAGTTCAAATAACTCAAATAGAATGGCATAGTATAATGCCTGTGTTTTATGTTTTAATTTTTTTTTATATATTCAAAAGAGGAGGAGGGGGGGAGGGACAATGCCCATGACCTTTGCATGGCTTCCCAGACTTGTAAGATTGATGCAGCTGTTGCCAAGCTTGAACATTTGCAGGTCAATGTCCACAGGAAAAAAACATGCATTGGGAGGAAATGTTTATAACAGAGTGAACTCTGAACAAAGGTCCCAAAGGACCAGGTAGTAGTGTAAGGCCTATTATCAATAATAATGGGGTTTGCTGTGCTGCAGTGTTATGGAAAGTTCTTCAAATGAAAAAGGTTTTGTCTGTGACCTGGTTTTGATTCCCTGTTTAACAATTACTTCACTTTACTTCACTAATATCTCTGAGGAAGGTATAAATATCAAAAATGTTTAATGGTTAAATTAAATACTTTTTTTTATTATTTCACATGTTACTTTTCATACAGGTGTGAACTAAATGAATTGAAAAAATATCTGAAATTCAGTTTTATTTTTTAGCGCTTCAATTTTATGTTTGAAAATATGATTGCTTTGACTATTTCTGTTACTGTTAATGTTATTTCGACAATATTCTTGCCTGCTGTTATATAAGAAAGGTCTTTTAATGTAATCGAGCGTTTTTAATTGTATTTGTTTATACAAACCAAAGTTATGGAGAAAATATTATTGACTGTTTATTGGTTTAGAAACTAAAAATAT
This sequence comes from Muusoctopus leioderma, assembly GCA_027124095.1. Classification (NCBI taxonomy): domain Eukaryota; kingdom Metazoa; phylum Mollusca; class Cephalopoda; order Octopoda; family Octopodidae; genus Muusoctopus; species Muusoctopus leioderma. The sequence continues at coordinate 11,301,838 of JAOPJM010001291.1, forward strand.
TATTTTTTTGTGGAGGCAATACATCTTGCACAGGAAATATCGAGACTTTGATACTATCCATTACTAAAAAGTTAATTTAAAAATAGTGTAATGTAAGAAGGCTTGTTAGGAAATAAAATACTTCTTGATACAAAAGAATATTTCTTATCTGAGCTAATATAGATGACACTTTTATAAGCACTGAGTGGTCCACTTTCCTCAGTACTGCTCAGAGACAGAGCAATGCTTATTATTAAAAAAAAAAGAAAAAAAAAAAAAGAAATCATTATTATTATTATTATTATCTGTGCAGTCTCTCTTGGAGAAAAACAATGGGAATAAGAAAGAACTGTGAAAATACATGCTTACTGAATGGTATAAGTACAGCTAATTATATTTTTGCAGAGATAAGGATTTTAGTGATTGGTTGAAATATAATTTCCAGAGATATAAAGTTCAAGAAAAAAAAATGACACACTATTCATATAGAGGTCAAAGGCAAAAGCTATTATATTATGTCAACCTGATTGTCAAATAAATACAAGTTCTATTTTATGATTGAGGGTCTTGTTGCTGAGAAGAAAATCATTTGGTTAAAAAAATTAGGCCCAATATATATTTATATATTCTTTTACTGCCAAATTTTAAATACCCCATCTGTATGTATGTCTGTGAGTGAGAGAAAGAGACTGTGTAATGTGAATGTGTGCGTGTGTTTGCTAAGGTGACAGTTTTAGTAAAGAAGTGCCATTTAATCTATGCAAGCATAAAAAACCCAGAAAATAAATGAAATTATATCAGTGATGATGGTGCTGTTGTTATTGCCATAGTTTAGCCCTAGGTCATACCTGATTGGGCAGACCTATGATCAAAAGCATTCAAGCTATGAATCTCCCATTTTTTGTTTTCAGGCATCGTGTATTTAAAATTACATTATCCAATGGAGTTTTATATATCTTTTTAAAGGGATTTAAGGGAAATGTGGCTGCTATTTCTAGCAGGTCGAACGATCACATAGTCTCTCTTGCTGGCTCAATATCAGTGATGATGATAAAGAATATAAGTGAAAATAACAAGGAACATTATCAATAAAGTGCCAATATCTTACAGAGATTACCTACCAAGTTTCTGATACTTTTTAAAACATTACCCACAGATATTGAATGTTATGTAATATATTACTACTTGCTTGCCTGAACTTTATTCTGCATATCTTTAAATCCTTTACAATCTAATTTTAAATATTTTATATAATTTCGGTTTAATTGTTATTAGGCAGTTAGAGCCCAGGTTGATAAGGCAAGGGAAATAAAAAGGGTTGTAATATTCTTGCCTTTCTTAAGAAACCACTATCTGTATTTGCCTGATCTACAATAAATGGAATCAAATTGTTTCAGTTGGGAAAAAAATCAGAATATGGATTTATTTCACCTGAGGTTTGCTTATATTTTTTTTACTAGTTTCAGTCATTGGACTGTGGCCATGCTAGGGCACCACCTTCTAGGGTATCGTTGATTACATTGACAGCCAATACTATTTTATCGACTGGTATTTATTTTATTGACCTCAGAAAAATGAATGGCAAAGTACACCTGGGCAGGATTTGAACTCAGAACGCAAAGGGATATTGCCAAACACCACAAGGTATTTTTTCAATGCTCAACCAATTCTGTCACTTCATTAGAGATTTACTGATGTTTCTACATCACTTGCTTTATCTTATTCAATATTTTCACCAATGTAAACATTTCACACAATACATTATCCTAAAGTTGCTGTTATCCTAGATAACATTATCACTTAATTGTTGCTATTATAAAACAATGATTTTAGTTTTATCCAAATTGATAGACCTAAATTTGAGATGGTGTTTAATCAAAAAAAAACTGCATATTTAATATTGATCTTATATTAATAGTTGTTTAATTTTTGAATAGAAATGTCAAACCTTTCAATTTAAGTACCATCAAGATATTTTGTCACCAGAAAAATGGCACCAAAATTCAATGAGTGTTGAAAAGCTGGTAATTAGAAATCCACTTATCAATCAGAAAGTAATTTCACTGTCTGATGATTTCTAATACATTTTTTAACATTGGTTTTCTCATTAACATTAAAAGGCCAATTAAAAAGATAGAGGTTGTGTAATAATAAGAAAATAAAAATAATACAAATATACCTCAATTTAGGAATATGTTGGTATCAATGTTAGGATAAGTTTAATACGTTTAATAAGTTTTCTACCTTTTAACTATAATTTTGTTTAATCTTAAAATATCACAAATTATAATGTAATTATCATCTTCTGCATTTTTTATATCTTCTTTTCTTTAGTGGCGTAGGAAGGTTTCTCAGCACCCGGGACAAAGACATTTTTGGTACCTCCACCTTAATTAACAGGCATTTTAGGCCAGAAAAATATTGTGCTTCTTCACACCTGTGCCTGGGAGTGACTGCTCTCCCTTGCCCCCACCTTGCTATGCCTCTGATTTTCTTTAATAAATTATCTTCTGATTATGTTTTTATAAATACTTCTTTCACAAATACTGATTAATGGGAACTACAAATTGCAACAATAAATATGATGCCTAAATCAGCAAACACTTTCTGGAAATTTAGGCTCTTCTCAGTAATTTTTTACAGTCATCTTCTTGTCTTTTCAAAATAACTGTCAGTAACAGCTATGACAAAACACCAGCAGTTATAAATTCTGCCAATAAACGAACTACTATGTAAATCATTTCACTTGTTAATGCAAAAATCAATTCTTCCTTCAAATAAATTACTTTTTTTTAAAATTCAGAGACTATCTATTTCAAATTCTCATTGAAACAGAAAGATTACCATAGCTAGGAAGTTAGTTGAGCAAATAATCCAAATAATCTAAATCAACACACTAATTCTCCTATCACTGAGAAACAAATAAATCTTAGTAGAAGATATAAATTGGTAGAAATGTGAATTTTCAATAAACCTTATAAATAGGAAATGAAACTTGAAAATCCAATGTCATTTGTGATTGACTGAACAGTGTTAGAAGTGAATAATAAATTAAATTTAACAACAAGTAGTAGAATGAAGAATTATGAAATGAATGGATTAAATAATATCAATAGCATGTTAGAATTTCTAATTCTGAAACCTAGAGACCATTAAAAACTATAAACTTTAAAAAAAAAATCATAGTTAAAGTAAAGTGTTTATGCAAAGTTTAAAAAATGAAATATCTTTTGTTCAAGGTATATATTACTGCAGGTTTTGTGTTAGTTATATATTACTGTAGATGTCACTCTCAGATTAAGGATTACTATAGCAACCTCTCCAAACAAAATTGTAACATTCTAACAAAATGCATACCAGTAAGTATTATACATATAACTTTATATCATATAATTTTATATCAATGTATATCCAATTTTGAAAAATTTGAGCTCTTTATATATGTTGATGTAGCTCCAAAGTACTAAATATATATAGATTCCTAGCATAGGCACAAGGCCACACATTTTGGGGAAAAGCTATAGTCAGTTAAATTGACCCCAGTTCTTGATTAGTATAAAAAATAATGAAATAATTTCCTTGACCCCAAAAGGATAAAAGGCAATGTCAACCTCATCAGGATTTGAACTCAGACCATAAAGAGATGTAACCAAAAAATGAAAAGCATTTAGGCCATTACTCTACCGTTTCTGCTGTCAAACTGCCGCTTCCAAATAAACATTAACAAAATGTCTACATTAAAAGATGAAAGATAGTTATATCCAAGCAGCCCACATTAATTAACATAATTAGTGTGAGCTGGCTGATTCTGAACATTCAGTTAAAAGCATGAAATTTTGCAGCAGGATCCACTTGAACTGAATGAATTTTTAACTAGTCAACTGTTACAATGAAGTAAGTTTTGTGAAATAAGTACCAGGCAAAGTACTTGGCTCGATACAATCAACTAAGAAACTCCTGAAGGCAGTTTCCAAGCATGGCTGCAGTCCAATGACTTACCCCAGTAAAAGAAGAGTAATGCACTTTGCCTAATGGATACAAAGCAATGTTAGTGGTAGGGTTCAATCTCATAATCTTTTAATCATTAGTCTTGTACCTTTTTTCCACTTAAGCTATTATACCTCTTTTAAATCTGAGCCAATCAAGGAACCTCTACATTGTCGTTTGACCTGCTAGAAATAGCAACCAAATCTCCCTCAAATTAGACACCTGCATCTTGAAAAAGGAAACGATACATTAGATAATGTAGTCCTAGATACCCATAAAAAGATGGCATGGTTATATTTGGAATGCCTTTGATCATGGTTGACCTGGAGCTAAACAACAACTTCTCTAACAAAAAAAACAAAAAAATCAGAACAGAAAATTGAAGAAAACACTGAAAAATTAGCAATTAACATTCATTGTCTTTTTTTCCAGAATATCTCTAATTTCAAATTATTATTCTTGAAATTCTTTCTACTAATTTAGTGTGATGTTTGTCTTTTTATCAGTTGCTCATTGGAAATTAATTTGTACTCAACTAAAGAAATAAGGAATTGTCTAATTGCAGAAAAATTATTAGAGAGAACAATTTGCTAAATAATTAATACTTTTGTGATGTTGTTAATTTTGCTTTACTGATGAAGATAAAATAAAAGCTAAATAGGCAGTTAACATTGATCACTGCTCTAATCAGCAGAGTGGAAAGCACATTTTTCTTATCTTCATTACTAGAAAGAGATTGGTTTAAAATTTGATAGCTAAGCTATAATTATAGTCTAACTTTCATTTTCCCCAGGAAGAAAGTGAACAGCATTAACTATCTTCTGTCTGTTCATGTTAGCATTTAAAAAAAAAAGTATTTACTAAGTAATTTGCTGTATCAACACATATGAAGAAGTAGGATTTCCAAACACAGACATACATACTTATATGCAAACTTAGATGCACATACAAATATAAATACACACAGATTCAGAAAGATATATACACATTTATTAACACATATGTCTATATATACATACTTGCATAAAGAAACATTCAAAGATTTATAATTGTAGGCATTCATTTATATATACAGATGCTCTTAGCTACATAAAATGCTTAAATATAGACTCAGAGCCATATATGAACATAGAGACACATTAAAATGTTAAACCCACACAGATACAGATAATCACTAGAGCAGAGGACAAAATACCTTGCAGTATTTAGTTATGAGCCCTTACATTCTGAGTTCAATTCCCACTGAAGTTGAATTTGCCTTTAATTCTTTCAAATACAATAAAATAAGTACCATTCTAGTACTGGGGTTCATATAATTGACTATACTCCCCACTCAAAAGTTGTAGCTTTGGTCAAGACAGTAAATAGCAGAATTAGTAAAATGACGGATGAGGGGCCTTGCAGTATTTGATTATGCCCCTTTGTATTTTGAAATCAAATCCCACTAAGGTCAACATTGTCAGTCATCCTTTCGGGTTCGATAAAATAAAGTACCAGTCAAGTACTGGGGTTGTTGGCCTTGTGCCTATGTTAGAAACAATTATTATTATGACCATCAACATCAACATCAGCATCATCAACATTATCATCATCATCATAATGTTCATCCTTATCATCATCGGCATTGTTATCTTCATAATAATCCTCATCATTTTCGTCATTATCACCATCAGCAACATTACACTATGTAAGAAAATGTTTACTTTTTTTATTTGTTCCTAGGCAGTAAGTGTTATCTCCCTATTGAGTATGCCTGAAATGTATAGGAAATGGCAATTATGCTCTTCAAACTTTGCTTTTGTGACCTCGGTAATGATATTTTGAAACTTACCTATTTTCCATAATATTTCAGATAGAGTTGGTGCTGAGTAGCTGATAGAGAATTTTCTCAAACTTTCGAGAATTTTCAAGAACTTTCTATAATTTCCTTGAACGTTCAAAAACTTTCTTGAATTTCCTGGAATATTCAAGAACTTTTTAGAATTTTCTAGAACTTTCAAGAACATTCTAGTATTTCCAAGAACTTTCAAGAAGTTTCTAAAATGTTATAGAAGTTTCCAGTAATATAAATAGTAATATAAAAACAAGGGCCTTACGCTCACCTGTTCAGTTTCGTTCTAGCTACCTAAGGGGATAGGCCTATCTGCATTTATCAGTAATGGTGTCAAGAGGCTACAAGCATCTGGCAGACGTATTTTGCTATGTCTGTGGCCAATTTATCAAGACCACAGCGAAAATATGCTCTGTGGCAGCATCCGCTAAAATGTGTGAGGCCTACAAGGCATTTTTCGGCATACCTGTCGGAGATCAACACAAACTCTGAGTACCCATTTCACCTGTGAGCACTGCAAAATAACTCTAGAAGGTAAGATGTACAAACTTTCCTTGTTTGAATAGTGAAATTTTTAATTAGCCTTTATGTACCTTCAAGACTTTTTCCTAAGCTGTCTTGGGCAAATGTCAAAGGTCAAAGCAGATGTCTTTGTCAGAACACAGATAAAGAAGATACTGGAGTACAAGCAATTCCCCAAGATGCTTAGTTGGCAGGAGAAAGATTTGTTGCAGTGATTCGGGGTTTCCTGGGCAATCACAAAGCAGAAACCCATAATTAGCTGGTTGAGACTTTGGCGAAAAACCACAGCAAATTGGGTTGCAAGAGGTACCCTAAAGTCCATATCCTTGACGCACATTTGATAAATTCAAGGACAACATGGGAGCGTACTCAGAGGAGCAAAGAGAATGCCTCCACCAGGATATACTGGACTTTGAACGCCGCGACCAAGGAGTGTATAAGGAAAACATGATGGGTGACTATATTTAGGTGCTGATACGTGAATGTGATTTACATTACAATCGCAAATCTCGAAAAACTACTCACTTCTAAACTTTTCTGTTCATGTTTGTATAACCTAAGTATAAATACATGTTAGATTTCATTCATACGTTGTTTTTTTTCTGAACTTATGTGAATGAACATGTGCAAATTCACCCGTTTTCCCATAGGAAATAGGTAAATTTCAAACTATCATTATCTAGGTTACAAGAGCACACTTTCAAAGGAGTAATAGCCATTTTTTAAACTTTTTATACACAAGCAATTAGTAAATAACACTTGCTACCCAGGAACAAAAAAAGTCTGTTGCATAGTGTTATCAGCTTCAGCACCAGCGGCATCTTCAACATCATCATTACCACCATCGAAATCAGCATCATCATTACCACCATCATAATCATCATCAGCAGCATCATCATTACCATCATTATCACCAACATTATCTACATCACTATCACCATCATTATCATCATCATTATCAATATCACCATCACCTTCATTATCACTATCAGCGTCACCGACATTATCATCACCATCATCATCATCATCATCTCCATCATCATCATCATCATCATCATCATCTTCATCATCATTATCATCATCATTATCATCACCATCATTATCATCATCGCAATTACCACGACCATTATCATTACCATCAGCATCATCACCACAAACATCATCAGCGTCAACATTTGCATCACTATCACAATCACCTCCATCGCAATGAAAACCATCATCATCACCACCATCATCATCAACACTATCATCAGCATCATTCTCATCATTATCATTGTCATCGTCGTCGTCGCTTTCGTCAAGGCCGTCATCAACGTCGTCGTCGTCGTCGTCACAAGCATCATCATCATCATCATCATAATTATCATCATCATCATCATCATAATTATCATCATCATCATCATCATAATTATCATCATCATCATCATAATCAACATCACCATCAGCATCATCACCAACACCATCATCATCATCATCATCACCAATATCATCATTATCATCATCATCGCCATCATCATCATCGCCATCATTGCCCCCCATCACCACCACCATCATCATCATCACCATCACCACCACCACCACCATCATCACCACCACCACCACCATCATCACCACCACCATCATCACCACCACAATCATCATCATCACCACCACTACCACTATCAGTTTTGTTGGAACTTAAACACCTGCCCATCCATTTCTTCATCCAGTTATTCATTCATTCATTTATTCAAGAGACAGGAACAGTACCAATATCTCTCTAGACACTTGACTCTGGATGCTTCACTAATCTCCAATGCAAATGCATTTTTATATTTTATTTATTTATTTATTTATTTCAGTGTTCATTTATTTATTTAAGCGATAAAGCAAACATATCACATTTACCTCAACAAACATTTATTCTCTGACTGAGAAATAAATGCTTGTTTTAAGATAGCCATAGTTATCTGTACACTGATAAATACGTAAATAGTCTATGGGGTTTCAAAATTTCATTGGAGAAACCCCTACTTTATCATCAAATATTAAATCAGTTCTTTTAGATTTTACTGTCTCTGTATTGAATTTCATGAGATAATGTATTTTCTGTTATATTTTACTCAATATTTTAGTTCAGTTATTTTATGTTTAGTTTTCAATTTGGTAAAAAATGTGTTCCATTTAATGTTGGTGGAATGACAATCTCTATCTACACTTACCTATGCCTCAGTTAACCAAAATATTTATTTCTAGCTTTTGTCTCAGTCAGTTTGAGCTGAAGGTATCATTTCAGATTGTGACAAAAGATAAGCTTTGTTTATTGCGAGTCTATGTAGAGTATCAAATTCTTAGCTTCCCCTATTATATTTTCACACATACTCTTACTCTCTACTCATCTCACTCACCCGTACTTAACCTATCTCCTATTCACACTCTCAAGTCACGTTTGCCCTCAGAACGGAGACTGTGTAGAGTAGAGAG
>JAOPJM010001291.1:11320402-11331340 GCA_027124095.1 Muusoctopus leioderma
TAGTGATACAAAGTTTATATTGATATCTGGTTTTACACTCACAAGATATATATATATATATATATATATATATATATATATATATACACGCATACATATATATACACATATGATATGCATGCATGATCGGTTTCGACAATGAGTGTTCTATTATTCCATAAATGGAATGGCCTACTCCTTGAATTAATGTGAAAGTGGGTGAGCATTCCACAGATATGTACCCGTAACGTAATTCTCAGGTATTATCAGCATGACACAGTGTGACAAGGCTGGACCTTTGAATTACAGGTATAATCCATCCCACGGGCTTCTACACAGTTTTCATCTACCCAGATTCACTCACAACGCTTGGGTTGACCCGAGGCTATGGTAAAGACATTTGCTCAAGATGCCACACAGTGGGATTGAAACTGGGACCTTGCTATTGCGAAGCGAGCTTGTTAACCATTTGGCCATGCTACATCCATTATGCATGCATATATATATATATACATAATATTTAGACACATACATATATGCATATATGTATCATATGCTTACTTGCCTGTAGTTGTCTATTGAATTTGATTATGTTCATCTTCTACTTCAATTTTGGGTCCTTTGATGACTGTATTTCTTAAAGAGCAACAACAGATGACACAGCCACACTGGTGACTGGAGAATCACAGCTGCTACCAGCTATGCTACATCTACTGCATGTGCTCACGAGCAAGGAAACTACAGAAGTGGCGGTATATCATTCTCACAGACATACGTGATACCTGACCACCGCAACGACAATAACCACCTGAGATCCATGATCCACAATGCAGGAGAAGACACCTGCTCAATGAAGCTTTATAGTAACATTACAAAGGAGGGTTTTTCATTTCCCAGTATCACTATCTTCACTGTGTAGGAAACAGAACAAGTGGCAAGGGTGATCCTAGATGACTGGTAACTCCCTCCAGGTGCAGGAGGCTGCTGGAAATCCAGTCTGTTGGAAACCACCTTAAAATTGACCATCACAGCTTGGTTTTCTCTCAAGGTGTACACCCCTAATCTTTGTCTTCTAGGAGTCACCCACAAGGCAGCAGAGAGGTGCAGATGAGTTGACCACACCATGGCTATGGAGGCCTAACTACCCCTCTCCAAGACAGAGGTTCTGACAAGAACTAGGAGCCTATCACTCCCAAAGAGGTCTTACAGTCTGTTCATTCACCATTTCAAGTATTTCTATGACCCCATGCACTATTGCTAGAAAGTAGTTGACCATATGATGGGTTCATCTGTCCTTTTGACAGTTCAAGTTCTTGCTTTTGTCCTACTGGGTTTCTAGCAACCCTTCTCCCCAGGCTAGCCTGGTGAGGGTGCAGGTTTAGTCACTGATGACTCGACCAAGTAACAGGTTCTACTGGATTACATGTAATCAGTAGCACTCAAAGTGTATTATACACACACACAAACATACATTAATGTATGTATATTTATGTATGTGTTTGTGGAAACACACACATAAACATTGATAAAATGAGTCTAATATATTAATTAAAAAGTTTTTCTTAAATATCTTGCTTCAATAATTAACTACAATTCAATTTATAAGAAAGTTTGAAATTTAGAATTTTAAATCCTTAGCTATATATATATAAAGTCACCAATGATTTACCATTCCATCTGGGGTGTACATACACACAGAGATGAAACAATTTTGATGAGTATAGGTAACACAGACATTAAGATAGATGAAGACAAACACAGATCACACAGCAACCGGAATCGGTAACTATGTAAAGCTATTGCATTTAGAGTGAAAATAAAACTGAAGGTCTCATATTCTTGGAAACATGGTGGGTAAGAAAGCAGTCAGTTTCACAGACAAATAAAAAAATGTGTAGGCATGCAGTGTAACCTGCAGATAAAAGTGTAGAAAAATCTATCTGAACGTGTGCAGTCAAGAAGGAAGAAATCATCACGTATAGAATTGTTTTATCTTAGTCTCAGGCAGCACAACAAGCAAAATCCAACTTAGTTTTTTTTGTTTTTTTGTTTTGTTTTAGTTTAAGAGAGAAAAGCAAGAATATATTAAAAACACATCGGCATTCTCGTTAAAATTTCAATATATTTTTTCTTCTCTCAATGCTGTCTTAAAAGGTGCCAAAAAAAAAGAAAGAATCAGAAGAAAATTGGTAAAATCAGTGCCAAAAAAAAAAAGACTCCTGAAAACTCCCAGCAAGATACAATATAACAATATATATATATAGTTGCATGTTTTATACATACCAGGTGCATTAAAGAACTCCTTGGGGGGTGGGGCTCAGTTAGAAGTTGGGTTGGGGTCTGGCCAAAACTGCGGATCTGGTTTTCTATGGCCTGTGATAGAAAAAGAAAAAAAAAACCAAAAAACATGAAGATTGCAGAAATTAAAATAAAATGTCTAAGGAAGTAAAAAAAAATTAAATGTATTTTATAATCAAAAATTTAATTAAATCTTTCATTCATAACTGCAATTATTTATTAAGATGGGCTATATCCTATCTGCATATATATATATATGTGCCTTGCGGGTGGAATTGGTGGACAGAGACTGTAAGAGGCCTGTCGTATATATATATATATATATGTGTGTGTGTGCGTGTGTGCTTGTCACCGCCGAACATTTATCGATCGGTCGGTGACTTTGTTCATATCTCCAAATAACAAATGCCCGGCCGTTCGGTAGTTCGGTGGTAGGATTCCCATACTTAATCAGTATGGTTGGTGACAGGAAGGGCATCCAACCGTAAAACGTTGCCTGAAGAAATCTCAATCTAACCCTTGCTAGGATGGAAACCCGGACGTAAAACAACGATGATGATGATATATATACACATATACATTTACACACAATGTGTGCATGCGCGTGTATGTGTGTATTTGCTTGTTTGTTTTTGTAGTACATGAATCAAGATGTTGCTGAAGGCTGCAATATCCTGATTCTAACAGACTGAATATTGCATGTCTGAGACATAGGAGAGAAATAACTAATTCAGGAAATATTCAAGTGAAGCCATCAAACATTCCTGATTTCTTCTGCTAAATAATTAAATAACTGGCAACACTGTTGATGTATATACTGTCTTTTACTGAATTATAATCTGATGCAATATTTGACAGGGGACAGTATCTTCCTATTCTTCATTTATTCTTCATTTACAGGCAACAATTTGGCAGTGTTGTTAGTGCATCGGACAGAATGTCTTGCAGTATACATTCTAGCTCACTGCGCTGTGAGTTCCAATCCCGTCAAGGTCAACTTTGCTTTTCATCCTTTTGGGATAGATAAATAAAGTACCAGTCTAGGGCAGCGAACTGGTGGAATCATTAGAGTACTGGACGAGAAGCCTCGGGCCATTTTTTCTGGCTCTTTGCATTCTGAGTTCAAATCCTACCATGGCCTACTTGGGTGATACACCTAATCTGTTGCCTGGTTTAACACCACCACTTGGCCCTTGGGTGCCTTTAGCAGAATCTACTCTGGTGCAAGCATTGTTGCAAGGTCTCCAGTTTGAGGATACCTTCCTCCCTCCCACCAGTCTTGGAGGCCCTGAAAAAAAGGGTGATGGACACTGCCTTCCCTCCAGACTAAATAGTAAAAAAAAAATTTGTATACCAAAATTTGGTACCTTACTAACAATACTCTTCTAGATGTAGATGTTGGTATATGTCTTTCATTTGCAGTCTAGGGAGTTATTCCCAATAATTTAGAACTTTTACGGAAACTACGTTTTCAATAAAGGATTTTTATAACCATTTTAGCAAATATATAAATTCAGGGATATTGGGGGACCAGTGTTCTGAGCAGTGATCTATACTGCTCAGAAACATTGTTTTCGATATTGTCAACATTATTATTGGTGTTATTCTCTAGCTGAAAAGTTTCTCGGGATCCAGCCTGATAACTTACACCATGAATGAAGTGATTCCCAAGTACTGTACTGATCCTATGTGGATGTAGGCATGGCTGAGAAGTTAAGAAGTTTGCTTTGCAATCATGAGGTCTTAGGTTCAATCCCACAGTGTGGCTTCTTGGGCAAGTGTCTTTACCATAGCCTTGGGTCAACCCAAGCCTTGTGAGTGAAATTAGGTAAATGGAAATCTGTATGGAAGCCCATCAGATAGATTGTACCTGTAATTCAAAGATCCAGCCTTGTCACATACTGTGTCATGCTGATTCGACTTGGGAATTACATTAAGGGTGTACGTGTCTGTGAATACTCAGCCATTTACATGTTAATTTAACGAGTTGAACATTCAGTTGATCAAACAACTGAATGCTCATTGTCGAAACCGACAGAGGATCCATCATCACTGATTTTGTATTTGAGAGAGGGTCAATATTTGGAACAATGTATTGGATTGCACAATTCTTGCTATTGTTATTCATACCCTTTCATTTTATTATGATGAAATTTCAATTTCATCTCATTATTATTACATGATACAACACTCCACTATTTATCATTGTTATATGTTTTATACATGCAATCTTCAGATTCTTCTTGGACTTGTATGCTGTAATGGGGGTAAGGAAACTATAACAAAAAGCAATTTGCATGATGATTAGACAACTAACTTTTAGAGACTACCATCTCTCTTCTCTCTTAGACTCGTAGAATAGATTTGTCTTCCCTTTGTTTCTTCTACAATTACTCTGATCTTCTAAACTAATCTAATGTATTTGCTCATCCCTCATCACCCACACTCTGCCTACCTAAAACTGTTGGTAGAATTACTTTTCCCTGCAACACCATAGAAGTTCCTGGCCATGTGTTCTAATATTTTATTACAGTGCAAACAAAATATTTATTCCAATAATCAAACCAGCATTCCTGACATTGTCTTCCTAAGTCAGGAGTTCCAAATGTTATGGATATGATCCCATATCTTTACACAAAGTAACCTAACTAGCCTGAGACTAGTCAATGACAGAAACTCTATGTGGTCAATCAATCTGCTAGAAATAGCAACCAAAACTTCCTCAGATCCCACATCTTAAAAAGAACAATGTGGTCCCAGATACACTCTATCTAAAAAAAAACAAAAGAAAAAACAGGATGATGATGGCTGAAACATCTTTCATCATAGGTCTGCTCAATTAGCGTTGACCTAGGGCAACAACAATGATGACAATTAGCCTGATATGATGATTCTGTTCAATTGATAGATGTTTAAATCTTTTACTATCTATTAATTTTAAAAGTTAGTTTTCATTTAAAGACTACTCTAATTATGGGCTGTTATGTATACACCATATTAAACTGTTACCAAATGAATTATTATTAGCCAAAATTATTTATTCATAGAGAGATGGTTTTTCTTGTTTTTTACATGACTTAGTCAGAGGAGGAAGGGCAGTGAGTGCCTATGACCTTTTCAGGGCCTCTGAAATTGAAGTGAGGAATGGATAAAGTTATCCTCAGATCAGAGACCTGGTTTGAATGCAACCAAGGGCCAGATGATGGTGCTAAACTGAGTGACAGATTAAATCTACTACCCAAGAATAGGAACAGTCTCTCCAACAGGCTTTGACACAGTTTCCGTCTACCAAATTTCAATCACTAGGCCTTGGTCAACCCAAGACTATGGTAGAAGACATTTGCCTAAGGTGCCACTCAGTGGGATCAAACCTGAAACCAAGTAGTTGCAAAGCAAACTTCTTAATCCAAGCCTTACCTGCATTCATAAAATTCTTCTAAATTTAAGTGCATTTGTTTGAATTATAAACTAAAACCTGAATTTTCCAAACAAGAACACATTGGGGAAGATGTTTTGAAGAATGGCTGTTTAATAACTAATAATAAAATATTGTTTTCAGATAGCTGTAAATTGTCTATAAGTATATAAACATCAATTACAGGTAAGTATATATTATTTCCCTCTTTGCCTGCTTACAAACATAGTTTATATGAATTAAATATTTTAATTTTAAAAAAATGTTAAATATATATACATCAGATATTTATTTGCTTTATCATCATCATAATCATAATGATCATCATAATAATCAAGACAGATGAATATTAAACAAACTGAAAATCAATCTATCTTATGCTTCTAAGAATATTAAAATCTCAATACAGAAATGATTCTCAACCATGCATTATGAACCATCCAATGTTCCTGTTTTATGTTAATTCTCCCATTTTGGCATGAGCTGACTGAGTGTTTACATTCAGATACTTCAGATGCCATTGGAACAACATTCTTTGTTTTATGGAATTGGATTAGCTTCATTTATTTGATGAGTAGACTAATGCAAGCTGAGCTAATGAAGTAGCTTCTATGCAGTTGACCAATGTACTAGAAATAGTAGCCATACCTCCCTCAAATTCAACCCAGACAAGGCACCCTCACTAATGCTGGTGCCACGATAAATGCTCCTAGTGCACTCTGTAAAGTGTATCGTTCGAAAATAACACAGGGTTGAAAGGGCTCTATAGTCATGTCTTGGACATGACAACCTCTCTAGTGTTGGTGCCATGATAAATCCACCCAGTACACTCTGTAAAGTGGTTGATGATAGGAAGGGCATCCAGCAGTAGAAACCAAGCCAAACGAAACATACATGTGAGTTATGGTCCCCCAACCCATCTAAGAGAGTGGGGACTCCATTCAGAATTGACGTGGGCTGAAATCACCCATCCAACCCATGCCAGCATGGAAAAACAGACGTAAAATGATGATGATGATGCCATGTTACATAATGTAGTCCTAGATACACAATACCTGGAAAAAAAAAAGAAAAACGCAGGAGCTTCATGGCTAGAAAGCCACTGATCATAAACTTGATTGATCAGGGCTGACCTGGGGCATGACAACAACTGGTGCAAGTTATGTGCCTTAAGAAGAAATATAGGGCAAATATAATATGACAGAATTTGAACTACTATTCTCCAGGCTGTGATGAAGTTCAAACCTTAACCTCTTTGCCAAAGCACCAGTCCCCATTCCCTCTTTTTAACATCCTTTTTCACATGCTTGAATTAGGAAGATCTTCTAAACAGCATATTGCTGCTCCTCTTAATCTTGCTTATGAAGCTCGGCATCCTGAGATATAACTTTGCTACTTCCTCTTATGTCTTACATGGCCTTCTCTGCCAAAAGCACCTTCATCTTTCTGTATACACAGCACTTTTCCCCCCAGCACTCATCATCCATTCCCATCAGATGTTCATACCAGTAGAGACATATCTTTTGCACATATCATCTGATATCTTAAATGCCCATCTGCTCTCTTAGATCTTTTAAGCTACACCTTTCTGCAAGTTGATGTCACATCTAAAACATTTCTTATTAATATATTTGTCTCCATCCTCTATAGATCTTCATTCATGCCCAAATCTCACTATCACTATAACACTCTGCATACATTCTTCCTACAGTCTTCCTCTTTCATTGTGAGAGAAACTGCTCTTTGCCAACAAATGCAACAATGCTCTGAACTTTCACTATTTTTTAACTATAGCTGCTCTATTTTTGCTACAGCTTCAGCACTGATTAAGTTCTTAATAAACTATTTTCCACATTTAATGATCCATCTGAACAGTATAAAGAATTAATTTTATAATAATTCACATTAATGGTGTCTTTAAATTATTTATTCTCTTAAACAATTCTATTTTCCTACAACAACTAATGTACAATCATGTACATTTACTTAGTCCATTCGTTCAACACTACTTTGGCAAATAAAGGGAGGGCTATGCTTCACTGATGAGGTCATAAGACTGAATTATTTCTGGACTTGTCTCTTGTATTTACCAGAAAAATAAAAATAATAATGACTAATATTGTTATTTCTTCACACATAATTATTTCTTGTTAGCTTTTTAATGCTACCTGCATTAAATATGTTAACACCAACTTAACTATTATTTTCATGCAAATCACACTTCTGAATTATTTATTCCTGAAACAGTTATATTGTATTGTACTAACCAATGTACAATCTTGTATATTTACTTAGTTATTCTTTCATTACTACTTCAGGAAGTATGGTGATGGATATGTTTCACTGATGAAGTTATAATAATACTGAAACATGTCCAAAGTTGTCTCTGGTACTTATTGGAAAAATAAAATATTAATATTAATCATTGACAATATTGTTTTTTCCTCACTCTCTAAATATTTCTAGTTAGCATTTTAATGCTCCCCACTCCTGTAGATGTAGCACATTTAAAGTGAAGCTTCTCTCTCACACTGTCAGAGATTCTACAGCATCTGTTGTGTACATATGGTTTGCATTGCATATATAGCATCTCTGCCAATTCCTTGTTGATATATCAACCAAGGTATATCCCAGAGGGTACTAACATTTTGTACTCTTTATTTCTAATTAATACCTTGGGTTTTTCATTTTAACCATTAGTATTTCTGACTCTAAGCCATTCTTCTGGGTTTAGAACATTTTATGCAACTCTTTGAGATAGTCTGGAATCAAAACCATGTCATCAACAACTTAAGTTCTCAAGGTAACAAATCCTGAAGTCATGTATTATAGCTTCAAGAACTATAATGAATATTAGTGAGCTGAGTAGAACCATGGTGAATGCTTACCTGTACCCCAAATTATTTGCTGAATTTACTGCCAATCCTTACTTTGCTCACAGCATCCTGAAACATCACTCCAAGCACACTCATGAGCCATTCATATATCCCTATTTTTCTCAGCACCCACTATACTATATATCAAATAGCAGCACAAATATTGTTTATGCAAGAATGAATACTTGCATGCACACATGTCAGTAAGTCAACACAAAAAAATATGATTGCATGACTATATACAAACTCAACCAGTGAAAGTTACTAATTGAAATCAATACTAAAATGAAATAAATTCTATCAAGAAATACATTTTTAAACAATATTCTGAAATGTGAAACAAATCAAATAACTAATAGTGATAAGTCCCTTTAATTAAATCATGGTGAATTATCACTATTAGCTACTGCAATATGTACTGTAATGATATACTTCTTTATAGGTTGATAACAAAACCGAATCACCGTTGAGCATGTGAAAGATGATGCCGATCTGAAAACTGAACTATTGATCCAAACAAATGTTTCATCTTGAATTTATGCAAACAAGATCAATATATGATTACACGAGGTTGCAGTAGGTCATTTCACCTGATTGATTCCAGGTGTTTTTCAAAGTAGCTGATGCAATTTTTTCACCGTTGTGTTTAAAATCCATTATGTAATGAGATAATTGCTTTTGATAGTGTGAAGTCAGACTTTTATAATGCAATTGTGTGCCAGCTTCAGAAAAAAAATCCATATTTTATAGATTTTCTTTTTGTTTTTTTTTTGTTTCCTAAAAAAATATTTTGTTTCAATGTTAACAATATTCATTTCATAAATCATATTTGCCATAAAGTGTCTTGAAATTTAAAGCCATTCAAAGTGTAGCAGGTCAACTGTGAATGGGGATACTGTTAAACTTCACAGCTGAATAATTTAAGCAGTGAATTTAATAGAGTGAGAATTTTACTTGTAGCTTTTGATCCCTGATTTTTTTCCTAATATGCTATAGAGAAATATCAACGCATTTTGTAGTTTACATGATTAATCAAAACGAAATTGATATCCTGAGAAAATTTAACATCTCAAATATTGTTTATGCAAGCATGAATATCTGCATGCACACATGTCAATAAGTCAACACAAAATTTATGCTTATTTTTGAGATTTGCCAAAATACTAAACAATATCAACTCGAAATCCTTAAGTGGTAATGATAATGAAAAATAGTGTGTTATAATAGCAGACTGTCTATATATTACAGTATCTCGAAGTTAGATGTACAATGTGAGGTAAATAGGTGCATATGAATTGATGTAGAAATAATGACTTATGCAAAATGCCATGGAGCACTTGGGACAAAGTGGTGATGGCTGAACTCAAGAAGCTGAACCTCACAAAGGAGATGACTAAAGACCGTGATGTTTGGCATAAGATCCTGTCAAGTACCCCACTATCTTCGGTACCCTCTGATTCTATAACCCCTTGTCATATTCCTTCCTACAATACTCCGTGTTTATCAGAAGATGGCATTTGTCCTGCATCTCCCCCCAACCTCAGCTTCACTCACTATCATTTACCAGTTCTATCCCCACTCCATCACACCTCTATTCTCACCGACCTCTGCTTGCTGCCAATGCTATCTTATACCCAACACCCAATATGTAGTCCCCTTCACAACCACTACTCTTTCCCCTTATACTTTTACTCTGTCCACCCCACCCCCATACTGTCACACCCCCCTTCTCGCTTGTCCTCTCCACACCTATATTCTTGCTCCTCTCCCTTCTCTCTCCTCAGATTCTCGGCTCCCCCATACTTTCACTCACATTCGACTCTTTTCCTCTCTCACCCTCCCATACATAACCTATTGCCTATTCATACTTTCATGTCACATTTACCCTCATAGAATGGAGTCTATGTAGAGTAGAGAGGGAATCTTTTGCCTGCTACAGACAAGGCACCCTCTCTAGTGCTGGTGACATCACAAATGCACCCAGTGCACTCTATAAAGTGTTTGGTGATCATTCGAAGACAACACAGGGTTGAGAGGGTGCTATGTTGAGACCTCCCTAGTGTTGGTGCCATGATAAACACACCCAATACACTCTGTAAAGTGGTTGATGATAGAAAGGGCATCCAGCCATAGAAACCAAGCCATAGAAACCATACGTGTAAGGCGTGGTCCCCCGACCCGTCTGGGAGAGTGGTGACTGCATTCAAAATCGACGCAGACAGAAATCACCCGTCGAACTCGTGCCAGCGGACGTAAAACGAACGTAAAATGATGTATGTATGTATTTATATGAATGTATATATGTGTATGTATATATGTGTATGTATATATGTGTATGTATATATGTGTATGTATATATGTGTATGTATA
>JAOPJM010001291.1:11368691-11378931 GCA_027124095.1 Muusoctopus leioderma
CATACATACATACATACATACATACATACATACATACATACATACATACATACATACATACATACATACTGTACTACCTTCCCATGAGACATGACATTGTTGCCAAAACTGTTTACAATGGCATCCACAGGAAGGAGTGTCTTAGCAGTCAAACAAAAGGCATTCCAGAACCAGAATGTAACCACACCTTTAACTGATATTGTTCTACAGGACAAGGAACAAAAATCATGCAACGTTATAGAGGTCAGCTGCCCAGTAAATGGGAATACCTCATCTAAAGTTGTGTTCATCTATGATGAACTAATGTAGAACCTACAGCTCTTGAACCCAGGTTGACTTGCATACTCCAAATCCAATCGATTAGTGGTACAGTGAAGATTTGTAAAACAATCAAAAGATTCCCCATTTGAGTTTCCTGGAATTAACATATACACACAATCACATGTGTGCATATGGTAATATACACCCATACATAAAGAGTAATCATATACAATTGTGTACTAAAGAGATATATATACACATAACATGAGTGCAAGTATATCCACACATATACCTACATATATACACACACTAACTTACATATTCATGAATCCCTGGAACTGTCTTGACTCAAATAAACAAATCTTTCCACTTTGTTAGTGACTGGTTTGAATTCTGCAAAGAACTTAAATAATCTCAAAACAATACACACATACATACACACACACTTCTTGATTGTATCCTTTCACAGCTAAGACTAGTCATAAGCAATGGGATAGTAACAGCAATCTCTGCATGTGCACCACAATCAGAAATGACAGAGAGCAAAAGGACCATTTCTATGAAGCCCTCTTGCAGACTACCTCAATAACAGATGACACAAACCTCGTTATCATGACTGGTCACTTTAATGGGCATGTTGGGTAACATGATGGCTATTCTGATGTACATGGAAGCTATGGTTATGGTACATGGAAAGAAGCGGGATCAAGGTTCTTGGAGTTCTGACAACCATTTGCTACACTAACTTCTGGAAACCAGCCAGCCACCTGATCACCTAAGGCTTCGGTTCTCATCAGCTCCTTCTGTTTATTATTAGTTCTCCAGGCTATAACAGAGAAGTTTAAGACCAACTGTCGATAGGAACTTCTGTATACCAATGACCTAGTTCTTATAGCTGATTTTGTTGCCGAATTAGAAAAGAAATTCCAAGCATGCAGAAAAGGAGTAGGTAGAAATTCCATATGGTGTACCTAATGTAAACTATGGGTTCACAAGATGTGCAGTGGGATCACAGCCAAGCTGACAGAGAAGAAAGACTTTGTATGTAGCAGATGCGCAGGAGCAGTTAGCAGTCAGAGCACCCATGAAATAATTTCTTTCAAATGCTCGGAAAGCTTCCTAAAAGTAGTTGATAGCACCTGTTACCTAGTTGACCTAATTAGCAGTGGAGTAGGATATTCTGTATTTTTATGATTAAAGAGTTATTAATTGAATGGCATATCTCAGTTTTGTCCCCTCTACATTGTTGTTTTGGATCATTCCTTCCTTAACACAATACACTCCTTCAAGCCACAAAGCACCCCTTCTGGCCACAATGCACCCCTTCAAACCACAATGCACCCCTTTAAGCCACAAGCACTGGAGAGCTTGTCCCAGAAATGACCAAACAGTCCCTTCCACCCAATGCTGTCTACGATCCTTTCTGCCTTTTTTGGGGGTGGGGGAGGTCATAGGTAGATGGTGCCATATGGACTTTGACTGTTAAGTTTGGTGGTGAGGGTGGGGAAACCAACCAAAGAGTTGACAGGTTCTCATCTCGTGTACAGTCATTGATATTGAAATAATAGCATTAAAAACTTAAAATGTAGAGAAATAGATGAAGACAAATAATAATAATAATAATAATAAAGAAAGGAAGAAATGATAATCTTATCTATTCTTGCAATACCTTCTCTCATTCCCAACACCTCATGGTTGCTAGAAGCATTATACCTCCCATCAGGCCTTAAACGGACCTATATATAGTTTAAATATATAGCTGATATAAACTGGGTGAAGCAATCAAAAAGTTGATATAAATAAATATTTATATATATATATATATATATATATTTATAAAAGTATATATATTTAGAAACATATATAAATATACATTTATAAATATCAAATTTATTTGGCCAATACCAATAACACCACTACTCAGATTTCCACGTCCTACTCATCTGACAAAATGTACAGGGTATAGAAACTCTGAGTAGCAGTGTAATTGGTATCAGCCAAATAAATTTCATAACTATACTCTCAACATGTATTGAGTAAGTTTTCTCCTGTTCATTTTAAATTGTGTAATGTATGTATGTATGCATGTATATATGCATGTATGTATGCATGTATGTATGCATGCATTATATATGTATGCATGTATGTGTTCATGCATGTATGTATGTATTATATATGTATGTATATATGCATGTATAATATACTCAAACAAAAGTCATTTCCTGTAAATCTCGAGAGCTCTGTTTTTAACAACACTACCTAGAATTTTCTATGTATTGCATGCAAAAAACCAGCCATAGTTTATCAAGACATAACAGAACAACATATGTGAGTTGCGATATTGTATACATTACAATGAGAAAAACATGTTTATATTACACTAAGGAAACATTTTTTTCTCTATTCTATTGTGTGTTTTGATGCACAATGTTATACACTGTTAGATTACAGATTTCTTAAGATCGATGTACAAGGAGCACTATAATTAGTAAACAAAATATACAAATTAGGTTTATATGCCTAACCTATCGCAGAATAAAAAAGCAAGTGTAAATATTTGTAAAAATTGTGCTTTAAGCTCAGCTCATTAGAATTTCTTTGGAGTTTCATTTTTTTAATCTTATCTTCCCAAAACTGGTGAGCAAAGAAGAGCATGAAACAGATATATAGAAACAAAATTACTACTATCATGTTAAGATAGAGTCTGTCATTATATGTTATCAAAGCCTGACCATCCAGATTAAACCACACTAATAAAAAACAACAAATAAATAGATAAATGTAACATTTCAAAATATCTTTCTTGAAAATGTGACTGTAAACAACACAGAAAAAATAAAATTTTAAAAATAAAAAAATAAAAAAACATATAATACAACAAATGAAATAAACTTCTAATGACAGCAGCCTATATTTTGTTTTGGCTGGCAGGTATTTTTTGTTTTATGTATTAGTTGAGATATTCTGAGGGACTTTAGACAATCTTCAATAGAAAATCACAAATGTGAACTAATTACTGACTTTTGTGTTTTCCAACAGAGAAGATGCTAGTTAATGAGAAAAGATATAATCAATAGAAATGGTAGACAAAAAAAAACAGCATATAAATAAATAAATAAGAAAGGGAATCAGTGAACAACAGGATAGGTAAAAGAAACACTTTATGGGGAGTGCAAATTAACATACCACTGCAATGGTATGTAAATTGATAATTAGATAAGAAGATATTTTATTACCCCCCTCTCCCTGACCCCACAAAATTGAGACACAAAATGGATAAACACTAGGAAGGAAAGAAGTTTCATAAGGAAAACATGTTAGTAAAAATAGTCACAAAATATTATGTTGTATGTAGGTATATACTAATGACATACACATATAACATTTAATATCTATCTAT
Source organism: Muusoctopus leioderma (assembly GCA_027124095.1). NCBI lineage: Eukaryota > Metazoa > Mollusca > Cephalopoda > Octopoda > Octopodidae > Muusoctopus > Muusoctopus leioderma. Next base: position 11,372,353 of record JAOPJM010001291.1, read on the forward strand.
CAATATGTTTATATAATTTTTTATATAAATGATATATGATATACAATATTATAAGCACTAATTTAGAGCAGAAAAAAAACAGATTCTTCGATGGGTCTTGAGTTTCATATCTATCACATTTTGACTGACCATGTTGCCAATTAAACTACAGAGCACCTACCATCTCTCTTTGTCAACTCAGGCTATACATGTTTTACAGGTATAATCTAATATCGCATTATTTCACAGATAATTTGTACTTTGCTTAGTCCACAGCAGATAAGTTATTCTACTACTGTTTAACATAGTCAACTATCAGACTTCCATTCGAAGTTTATTCTGAGAATTGATCCTAAGAATATGATTCTTATAAATTAACGGCTAAGATTTTTGTATGGATATACAAAATTATAAGCACTAATGTCATAAATTATTTCTATATATAAAAACCCAAATCACATGTCACCTTTTTTCGTTTGTTGGTTTCAAACACTTTTTTGCCATGCTATAGAAATGTGGAAGGAGAAAGCAGTGGTTGTACTGAGAAAGGGAATCGAGAGAGAGAAAGTATTATGAAGAGAGGTGGATTAGCTAGATGGATAGGCTCATGATTGATAGAGTGGGAGAGAGAGAAAAAATAGTCATCAGTCAGTCAGCAGTAAGGGGAGCAGTCAGTGAAATATAAAGAGATTAATGGAGGAAATATTGCAGACACCCATTATTTCAGCTTAGTTTTTAGCAAGATGTGAAAACAGAGATGATGACAACGACGACGACGATGATGATGGTGATGACGACAATGACGATGATGATGATATATGTGTGCATGTACACACACATATGCAAAATACCGACGGTTTTAGTGTAGTTTTAAATGCCAGTCCTACAATCTAGTATGCAAAAAGAAAACAAAAAGAAGCAATTTAGTTTTGAATTAGCATATCGAAAACAATATCAATGTTCCGTGTCCCAATATCACTGCTGATGAAGTCTGTGCCAAACAATAAATCAAATTCATAGAGTAGAGACACTAGTGGAGCCTGAATCTACCAATATGTCAAAACTAAGTCAAGACAAAAATAAATAATCAATGCTTTTGCAGCTAGATTTGTCTTAAGATGCTGTTACAGATTGCCACTTAAAATAATTCAGTAAACACACACACACACAGATATATATATAAAATAGTCACACAAACATACAGATTTTTTCTCTTTCATTCTTCATTCAACCTCTTGTTTCTCTTGCTTAATTTTATTACACACTTTGTTCACATATATATATATAACAATACTTCTGTCTGTCTGTGTCCCTTTCTCTCTGTCTTATGACATCCTTCCCTCCTTTACACACTCATTACAACATAAATATATAGAAACACACAAATGGGTATATATATATATATATATATATATATATATATATACACACACACACACACACACACATAAATATATATAATTGGTAATAAATATACAATAAACATACATAAATATGCATATAAGCCTACTACAATGGAATATCTTATCTATGACTTTCAGCAAATTCCTGTCTTAATCTGTAATTGATGTTTCCCTGCTTATAATTCTGTTAATATTTAATAAACATGTCATGGAATCTATGCTCATTGGATGCACAGAGAAAGATTACTTTCTTTTGATCTGGTGTCTTTAAGTCTTAGTTTGGCTGTACAGCACAGCACAACACAGACTCTTCTTTCAGATTATATCTGTGTAAAATGTACAGATTCATTACTAACCCTTGATGGATTTTTCTCACATGATAACAAGAATATCATTTTGTCATAAGGTTTTACTTTATTGTTGTTGTCATCTTTGTTATCATAAAGCATTGGTTTATGATAACAAAGAGTTAGCTCGTCAAATACTTGGGAATTAACTAAAACCTTAATACATTATTCATCCACCTCCATCTCCTCCTCCTGATCATCATCATCATCAATAGCAGCGTCTTCATTATCATTATTCTTGTCATTGATTTAATGTCTACTTTCAGTATGCTGGTATGTGCTGAATAAGCCCGAAAACAAGTATATCTCATCTTGGTTCTACAGCATCACATTTGTGAGACCCAGCATTCTCAGGTTTTTCCGTCATCACTTCTATATAGGTATTCTTTTGCTTACCTTTACCACAAGTGCCTTCCATCTTCAACTCATATATTTGTTTCAGCCAGAATGCTTGGTTATTATTATCATGATTTTCAAGCCTATGTTCTAATACTTTACTTTTACTTATTTCACTGATTTACAAAGATACTTATACAGATATACTTATACAGATAACATGCTAAGTTAGCCTTGATAGAATTCAAGATTAAAATCATAAGCAACTCATATAATTATCATCCCCTTATGTTCTGAGTTCAAATTCCGCCAGGGTCAAACTTTGCCATTGACCCTTCCAGGGTCAATAAAAATAAAGTACTAGTCGATATAATCAACTATATCCCCCTCAAAACATGAGGCCTTGTGCCTATATTAGAAATCATTATTATCCCCAACATTATGCATATAACACTTCCATTATAGTAAAGACTGAATGGGGAACTTTGAGAAAGTAGTATTATTTTGTTCAGCTGGATATAAATTCATAACACCTGTGCAGTGTTGTCTTGTAATATACCTACTCAGTTACTGTGGTTTCTGCAAAATATCTTCAAGGTCTGCACTATGCTCTACATAATTCACTGTTGGCCATCAAGGATGTTATAAACAATGGCAACAACTATAAATATGTTATTCCAAGTGTCTTTGAAAGAAAAAAAAACAATTGAAGTGTAGAACTGTAACCTCGTAGAAACATTATAGTGAAATGTCAAATTGATTAATAAAAAAATTTTGAAACTAAAATTCTTAGTCATGTTCAACAGAATTTTACTCCGTACTCATTGTTCATTTATAAGATTATTAATTGGAGTTGAAAACTACATGTAGACACAGGCATGGCTGTGTGGTTAAGAAGTTCGCTTCACAACCATGTGGTTTGGGGTTCAGTCCCACTGCATGGCACCTTGGGCAAGTGTCTTTTACTACAAAACCTTGTGAATGAATTTGGTATACAGAAACTGTGAGGAAGACCGTCATATGTGTGCGTGTGTCTGTGTATTTGTCTCTATCTGTATCTGTCTTGTTTGATTATGTCCCATCATCTAGCAGTTCGGCGAATAGAGACTGATAGAATAAGTACCAGACTTAAAAAATAAGTACTGGGGTTATTTTGATTGACTAAAAACCGTTCAAAGTGGTGTCCTGGTATGGCCGCAGTCCAATGACTAAAACAAGTAAAAGAGTAAAACATTCTCTTTCCAAAGCTTCATTATTTCTGTTTACATTTTTTCTAGACTTTACAGGACATTTTCTCACATATCTCCACATGTAACTAACATTTACCGAAGCATTAACCACATTAACCACACTTCAATATTTTTAGCTCAATAAAAGCTAAGGTAAAACTGTGGTCTCAGTTTCTTTCTTCTGTGGATGAATACAAAAAAATGTACACACAGAATAAAACCATTAAAGACCTCATCAAAACATCCCTACCTTAATCTCCATTAGAATAATTGACTGACAAATTAAGATGTGATAAAAGACTTTAATGTTTGTTCAATATTATTAGAGACTCTTTATCAATTCTTCAGTATTTTCAGTAAAAGTCTAATATATCAGCAAGATTTTCTAATTTGATTCAAACAGTATAACTACACTGTAAGAAGGAGAAATATTCAGCAGCAGCAGCAGCAGTAGTAATGATCCTCCATGTGTCACTACCCATGGTGTAACAATAGATACAGTTATTAGAATTATCTGATGTTATTTTCTTTCATTCAACAGATATTTAATCCCTGAGATACATGAAGAATTATCGCATTGTTATAGTTATAAAGCAAATAATATTATATAGAACCTAATTATCTTCTTCTGCAGGAAAACATCATTTGAAGCCATTATCGTTAACAGAATTATGCCACTATCACAATCCTACCATCATTAGTATCACTACTGTTGTCATTAACAGTAACATCACTGATTACATTATTCCATTCAATATATCACCAATTTTACAATCACTAAAATAATTGTCACCAATAGCTCTGCTGCCTTTACAACTAATACCTCAGCTCTGTAGATTACTGATGCTACATAAGATACTATTTTGCCAACCTTTTGAACAATGTTCTCTTGCCACAATTAATTACATGTACTAAATTTAGAAGAAAGGCATTTACCACATGAAAAAGTAAATCTTAAACAATATTGTCCTGACCAGTACATATATTTGTTAATACAGAAACAAAGATGTATAAACATGACATACAATTCTTATAATTCTTTTAATTTTTCCCACAAAGAGAGTGAAACTTCCAGTAATTTAAAACTCAATAGATGAGACCTATAACCATTGGATTTTAGGAACACCACAGAAAACTATGCCCCCATGTAGTTCATTTAAGGTAAATCAGCTTGACAGAGCTCATTTGTAGTCAAGCTTTACTTAACACTGCAAATGAACTAAACATCTCTCAAGTTCATGTGCTGCTATATTTGATGCTTACTGCAGCGAGTTATTCTTTATATTTAGTATCTATTTCCAGCTAACTGAACTGAACAGTTTGGGACTCAAATGTCTTGATGTAGACACAGTCCAATATTGTTAACAAGATACAAACAATTAACCTTTCACCTGGTCGACCAGCATCATTTTACACTACCTATTTCATAACTACATCCATAAGCAACTATCATCCTTTTACATATTTCCTTTCTTCCAACTGTATATGCTGATTATTAGAAGTCATGAAAATTAACTAATTTAACTAATGGACTTCTGATATAAATCATACCAATTATATTGCCTTGCATCCTTAATCAATTACCCTGACTGAATTTACTTCAAACCTAGCTGAAATATAGATACTGGTTTCATTTTATAGTTACAAGACTAGCATTAATCAAGGATATCCATCTGGGAACTATATGCTCCAACAAATTATGCAGTAGTCTAAATTTGAAGAATCATTAAACCCATGTACACATGGATAACAAATAAAAAGTATAAAAAAGAAAAATATAACAAAAAAAAGAATTTAAGAAAATTGTTGAAACTCTTTTCTTTAATCTTTGTATTATTTATTGATCAAGAATGGGTCCAAAGCAGCTGCTCATACTATGTTGCTGTATTCCTTTATATTTCAAACAGTTTCTTTCTCTGTCTTTCACATTAGCTTGTAATTAACTTTCACTAAGATATTGATTTAGTGTTTCTCTGACGAAACACAGAAAAGGCAAACCAAAAAACAAAAATCAAATTACAAAAGATAAATGTATATTCAAAAGATAAAGAATAATGAACAAGGAACAAAAGCATTGGAAAGATAGATGAAAAAAAAAAATTGAACCAGAAAAATAAATATTTCAACATAAAAAGAATGTGAAAGAAGAAAAACAGGAACCAAAACAAAATCAAGAAAGAAACAAATGAGTTTTAATGTATTCATTTAAGAACAAATTTGGATTTTGACTTTGAACACTAATTAGAATAAAGAAAAACAGTAAAATGAATAAATGAATAAACCAGAAAAAGAAGCAGATAGATTGGGGTAAAAAGATTAAAAAAGGAAAATAAGAGGAAAAAATATATTACTGCAGTATTGATGCTGTACATTTGTGTAAAATAAAAAGAGCACTTGTTGAATAACTGCTGGAGAAATAATATCAAATACTAGAGATACAACAGGAATAAGACGTGCATGTGTGTGTGTGTGTGTGCATGTGCATGTGTGTGTGTAAATACACACACATTCATGGTTGTGTGGTTAAGAAGTTTGCTTCGTAACTGCGTGGTCCCGGATTCTGTCCCACTGCGTGGCACCTTGGGCAAGTATCTTCCACTATAGCCTAGGGCCAAGCAATGCCTTGTGAGTGAAATTGGTAGACAGAAACTGTATAGAAGCCTGTTGTATATATATATATGTATGTGTGTGTATATATATATATATATATATACATATATACATATGTATGTGTGAGTGTGTGCATGCATGTGCTTGTCATTGCTTGACACCATTTATCACTGAATTGGCCAGTGACGTTTGTTTATATCTCCATATAACAAAATGCCCAGCCATTTGGTAGTTTAGTGGTAAGACTATATATATATATATATATAGAGAGAGAGAGAGATATGCATTGACGAACAGACAGATAACTAGGATATCACCAGTAAGGAGGCTAGTAGGACCACTATTTAAAGAAGTACTCAATACACTTTATAGTGTAGAGTTGGCATATTTATTTCCAGTTGAGCCTAGAGTATCATCAATGATTTACTACTGTGATGAAACTGGTCCGTCCCTGTGAAGAATTGTACCTTCAATTCCCTTAATAAAATATATATACTCTACACATATATTGAGTTCTCTTTCACTAGAGATAACTTTACCTAGTATTATATATATATATATATAAATATATGGCTGTGTGGTTAAGGAGTTCGCTTCGAAACCACATGGTTTTGGGTTCAGTCCCACTGCGTGGCACCTTGGGTAAGTGTCTTCTACTATAGCCTCGGGCCGACC